>JAUTBQ010169606.1:0-11875 GCA_032361185.1 Lepetodrilus ovalis | reverse complement strand
TCTCTCTCTCTCTCTCTCTCTCTCTCTCTCTCTCTCTCTCTCTCTCTCTCTCTCTCTCTCTCTCTCTCTCAATTCATATGTGCATTGTTTTCATTTATTGTAGAATGTTCAATTTCAACTTTAACAAACTACAAATTAATAAAATTCCCATTAGATTCACTGCACAGTATACTTTCGTCATAAAAAAAGGGAAAATAGAACAGCACAAACGATTAAAAGGTCAGTATATTAATGACTTTAACTAAGTGATGTATTTAATACGTAAATTATACATGTTTAAAAATACTATAAGACGAATGTCTGTTTGACATGTCGTGCTTGCTAGGCAATGAATTCTTTAACTTATTTGTTTCCACGATAGTCTCTGATGGAAAAAAAAGAATGTATTCATTGTTTTCATTTAATTGTAATTGTAAGATACATATCTAAAAGAATCATTTTAGATGGATTCCACAGTGGAATAGTGTATCATTTTGCTACGAACAATGAACACCCACCCCACCCCCCTCAACCCCCTAACCCCACCCCAACCCCCACCGCCCCGCCCCATCGCCCCCAGAAAAACACAAACTATTAAAAATGTCAATCAGTATTTAATTAACACAAGTATACTAGTATTTAAGCAACAACGTATTTCGCGTATATTTATCGATATGTTTTTATGTTCATTGAATTCCTTGACAAGACCATTACACAGATATATAGGCTACTAACAGTTACATTAGGCATTGCCCTCAAATGGCTAAAGCCAAGAGGAGTAAAACCCTAGCTATATAGCTATATTATCTATTTATGATATGATAGCAACCGATTTGTCATAAATATATTATCCCGAATATTTATATTACACACGATGCAACTTATGGTGATTGGATGTAAAAGAATAACGCATTTGTCGGTTATGACAGAAACTAATATAGAAAGTATATGTAATCTCATAGTTATATATGGACGTACATGTATATTTATGTTTTATCCCACTGTGAGAGTGATGACAAATAAAACATCATGTGTGGCGTTTGACACAGCAATTATAAAGACTAAGTATCGTGTGTCATCCTCACATGGATGTAAATCATATATCTATAAATGTGTTCATATTTCGGAAATTCTATATCCGTCAATACCTGGCTTATTTATTGGGTCTTGCTGTCTGGTATCTGAAATTATACTGAAGTGGGGTTAATAACAGGCGTAAATGTCTATAAACGTCATCCATCTATTTAAAGGCATACAATCAAGGTTTGTTGACATAATTATTTCATGGCCAAACGTGTTTACCTGAAAGTATGTACATTTTATTTGTATACACAAGTAAAGGCCTATTGGAAAACAAGCTATAGTTTCCGTATGCCAGACTATTTTTCCATATTTTCATAACATATGTTATGCTTTTATTATTTTTATTTCGCAATAAAATTAGTAACACCGCGAGGGAGCGGAGGAGCGGTCATCGGAGTTTGCATAGACTATGACGATATCATTACATTAACTGATGAAACCGTTGACGACAAACTCATAGAACAGTACAAACAATTAAAATGTCAGTATATTAATGAAGTGATGTATTTAATACGTAAATTATACATGTTTAAAAATACTAGACGAGTCTGTTTAGCATGTCGTGCTTGCTAGACAATTAATTCTTTAACTTATTTGTTTCCGCGATACTCTCTGCTTTCAGCCTTGGGTACGCGAATGCAATCTCATTAAATTCCAATCCTAAACTGGCTCTGATATTTCTACGGTTGACCATTCCAGAGGCATAATTAACAGTCCAAATATGCGAACACCGGAAGTCGAAATGATTTTAATGCGTTGCGCTGATGACGTCAATAACCCGATTAAATTCAAGGAATTCAAGGAATTTAATCCATTAGTTTATGGGTAGGGGTCATGAACTTTCAGGAATTGTCGAGTACTACTCTATATCAATTGCAATTTAAGTCGAAATTATTGCACGACTATTTGCCCAACGCTGTTATCACACACATGCGACCATTAAATATGCAGAAGCCTAGCTAGCAGGCCTACATGAAAATGGTAGGTTTTACACGCAAGGTAATAGAATCTCACCCGAATGTGTTTTGATAAACTAGTAGTTGTTATCCTATGTGTTGATAAAAGTAACATAAATACAAGGTTTTGCCGAGTATTTACGTGATAAAAATAACGTAAATACAAGGTTTTGTCGAGTATTTACGTTACTTTTATCAGCGAGTATGATAACAACGATATCAAAACACACGAGGGCAGAGATTCTCTTTATCATCCAATGTCGTTCTTAGGTCAATAAAGAAGAGAAATACCACTTGGAAAGGTTTTTACTGGGAAAATTAACAAGCTGATGTTCCGTCATTGCATTGGTATGATGGTGACGACATCACAATGGTAAACTGTTTTTCAGCAGTTGACCTTTAAAGTGACCTGACGGATTTGACCAATTAGAAACATTAGATTGTATATCTCCTCGGAGATATCAAGTTGATATCTCCTAGGAGATAGCAATTTTATCTACTGCATATATCTCCTCTCAGAGCCACTATCGGGTGATAAATAAGGATAGGTCTAGAGATGGCAACAATATACAGACAAATTCATTAAATTCGATACGTATATTTCGACATTGAGTAAGTCTCATCCATCAGGGCCAATCCATTCATCCAGATAATCTTACGAGGTCTCTTCAAAAAGTACCCGACCTTATTTTTTTCTCTCTCTCAAACATGTTGCCTATACATGTGCGCATAATGATGCAATTTACATCCATTTGCAACGTAATAGTAGAACTGAAACAAAACTAAGTACACGCAAAGCAGTTTGACCCTTTAACATACAAGGGGTAACCAATTCGTCTACAGTAATGAACTATCCGGGTATTATCTTTAACTCACAAATAAAGGTTAACTTAATGCTTGGCAGATTGGGAGCTATTAGCAGTAATTATACTCCAAAAGAATTAATTAAGGCCCAGTAGACTTCATGGACATGTTAATTTATCCCATAGGCCTACTAATTTAGCCATGAAGAGTGTCTAAATGTGTGTATGTTACTGCGTGTGTATGTACGGGCTATATGTATTCTTGAATCATTTACAGACCAATTCCATTGGAAGAGGAATGGCACCAGATTCCTCGGCCAGAGATCAAACATTTTGTAGATTAGTTTTAATAGCTTCTCCACCAAATATCTCCTGGACCTTAATTTATTTTGTTGGGCATAGAATACACAGTGCATTTTGTATTATAGGTCATTACCTATAATCTAGAGACGGTTTATACGTTTAAGCATTTGATAAAACTCATTGTTACGTTCAAAAACATGTTTACTAATAATGTATGTCTGAGATTTGCATTGTTTATCTGATGTATGTGTACTCTATCTCGGCCTCGTAGACATAAATAAAACAGATAAATACTTTATTAATGTGTTAGATTTACAGTTAGATCAATGTACGCTTGCTTGCATATATAGAGCACATACCTGGTAGTAGCATATATTACATACTCGGTATGTTGATCTCTACACACAGTTACAGCTAGATTGCGTGACGTATTATCATTTAATAGTAGGCCTATAGCATGTGAACCTTATCTCATCCCCTCTTCTCGTCATTTTCCATGTTGGTTTTTGTTTTTGAAGTGGCAAGGTCGTGTAAAGGTTAAAAAACCGGGGTTATGGTTTTGGTTCTGATATTCCCAAATAAAATACTATAAATATCTATTTCTTCGGATTGTTCACTGATTTAGAAACATATTTGTGTTATCCCATTCATTACACATACGCTCTGACAATGGCGTTATGTGCGAATTCCCTTCCAGTGTATCGTAATCCTTTTTTACTTAACAATTGAATGTTGAGTCATTAGGATTCATTGTGCCATGAAGATAAGGGCTCACCAGACCAAATTCCATGGTGCGTGGGCCCCCAAAATGTGGATCAGAATAAATAAATGTTATTTAAGACCACCGGCCATACATATTGCGATATAAATCTTCTTTCTATTTGTTTGTATGTATATCTACCGAGTGTCTTTTAATATCAGTGTCATCCAACGAGCTGATAAAAGTAACCAAAATCTGAGGCTTTGTCAGATGATATCAAAAGACACAAGGTTGAGATTCTATGTATTACCCAATGTCAGTCTTACGTCATTTTAAATAACAATAAGAAAAAATCGCACTTCTATTTGTGAAGTGGTTTTACTGGGAAGTCAATGACTGTGACGTCACAGCATTGTTATGATGGTGGTGACAGTTGGTGGTGATGACATCACAATAGTAGAGTCTTTGGTTACTGGAGGATAACTATGCAAATTAATAATTCTCAACCAATCAGTGAAGTCGAAAATGTTTATCACCTGTAGAATAACATTGTTGTCCTACTGACGTTATCTCCAGTGTGAGCCAGTATTGGGTGATAAAATGTTATAAAGTGTAGTCATAATGGCTTATGTGCTGCGGATGCACTGAGATGCGTTTTTTTGCTAACTAAAAAATAGCCAAAGAATAGACATAATCTAAACTTGTTCAAGGTCTTGCACTTTTGAATTAAACCAAATATAATGTAGACCTTGCTATGAAAAAAAACCACATCAGTAATCTATATATTGTATTATTTTATATCGATATCATATCTCGACTGCTATGATATTAAAGTAGTCTACGTCAGCTATTGTGATAGATAATACATACATTGAACGCGTCACAGGTTAACGTCATAACCAACAGAAAAACAGAATGGCTTGGCATTTTTTGTAGACATGTTCAGAAGAATTACCGCTAACGATTTTTTTCATTCACCAACTTTATATCCTAGGTTGCGCATCGCCGGCTCTCAACAGACGGAACTCAGTCAAAGTGGTCACTTTTATCATATTGAACAGGTTGGACTTGTTGTGTCTATAGTACGTGACTTATATCTCCATAGTAATGTCAGCACTATTTTTAGATTGTTTACGAACGCTGTCTTCCATATACATAAATAGCCCTTACGTGTGTATATATAGTACATATCGCTTGGTGGCGAGTGGCATACGCTATTGTCGACTAATATACGCATAAGAACCTTACAAAACTTAGCATTTATGTTATAATTTTCATAATCAATTATGTCTGTATGCGTGCCCGTTATGTCATTGACACCGTTGGTTTCACTCAGACTGAATTACGTTTCCGTGTTCGAATCCGAATTGCATATAGTGACTGTGGTATCGTGGTATCGTATTATCACCGTTGGTTATTGCCACGAAAACAAGCATTCTAGAAACATTTGTATGTCATGTCTGCATACTAAAGAAATAGAAGACATCGCTCACTGAGCATGACGATCGCACGTATCAGTTCATTTGTTCGCGGTTTGCATTTTCAAAGAAATTATAGGTATGTTGACATTTTGTCTTCATGGTATTTAAAATCATACAATCACAAATGGTTGACCTATATAATACACGCGAATAAAATCCTAAGTAAAATATGTTTAAACTAAAAACACACGATTTTCTTTTAGCTGAGACTACTAACGTCGATTTGCCTTACCAAAAGTTGCTATTTACTGATGTACTTATTCCCCAACAATAAAAAAAATAATCCTATTTTATATGAATATAGCTTTCATTATCTTGCCTTTTGGAACATCTACCTGCTAGATCTAATGTGGATTGGCGAAAAGGGATTTGGGCGATACGAAATTGATGATAAATGTGTGTATAGTTCGCATTTATTAATAAAAAATATTGTTTGTCTTTCGTGAACGTCTTTACACAGGATATGATAGCACAGACAAAAGGCGCGGTCACACTAGCGACGATAACAGATTGTTGGAAAACAAATTAGTTATTTATTAGCACTAAATTAATTATTAGTTCTAGAAAGCTTATGTAAACTATTTCATACTTGAGATAAATTTTCATATGGGAATTAAATATAAGCAACATTTTGAGTAGTAAAATTTCGTAGTCTCGGGGCCCGCCACATTGTAACGATAACGATTTTCTTGTTATCGTCACCGCTTCTATATCAATCTTTCATTAATGTTACAAAAATTCTCACACACCAGAGGCGGGCGATTTATCGCCGTGCCAATCCGAAGCGACAACAAAGGGAGTCTATTGAAATTTGTCGTTGCGAATTTAACTTTTCATGTGAAAGTATATTATAGAAAAATGATAAAGTTCTATCTCAGAACGTATATCGCCGAGTTCATCGCCGTGAAACTCGCTTCTGATGTGAAATGACATTAAACGCATAATATTACTAATATGAGTTACAAATGCAAAGTATATTTAATTATCGTACATATCATCGCTTTTGTATCGCGAACAAACCTTCCGTATATGCTGACAGCACTGGGGGAAAATAAACCAGGACGTCTTCATTTCATCTTCGCTGTGAGGAGCTTCTGCAGCGAACCCGTTAAACTCCAAATTCAGTCACAAACACTGCGGTGAAGAGCTTGATGCCATGTAGCTACAGTTCTGTAGCTAAAAATGCCTCTTTTACTATTTTGCTATACAGTTCTGTAGCTAAAAATGCCTTTTACTATTTTGCTATATAGCAAAATAGTAAAAGAGGCATTTTTAGCTACAGAACTGTAGCAAAATAGTAAAATAGGCATTAGAGCTACGTTCCTTTTATTCATAAAAAAAAGAAAATAATATATTATTATTATTATATAGCTATTGAGTGTTGGGGAGTAGGTACATCAGTAAATAATAACTTTTGGGTGGACAAATCAAACGTAATTTCAGAAAGAAAATCGTTTGACCATACTATTCTAACGGTTAAAAGTGACCAGACATACAATTATTTTCTGGTGTTGCGGCAGCGGCTGTTGTAGTCAATGAAGTCATTGGAATGTTGTTTGTGCCTGCCGTGGTAGTCGAAGAGGTGGGTGTCACCTAAGTGTGTAAGACAAATTGTTTTAGGCCTACATACAATTTATTTGTGTAGGCTAGTAGGCCTATTTCAGAAAGAATAAAATATGGTTGACAGTACCTTTGATATATACAATTGTTAACACAACAACAGGAAAAATATATGCAATTTGAATATCTATGCAGAGACCCCTTGATTTACATACTTAGTGACGCAAACACAAGATTTATGTTGCATAAACCTAAATAACTGATCATACGCCAGGGTATATATACATGCAATCATTGATTTCCTCCCAAATGATCTGTTATCGATAAATCAGCTAATTTCCTGAGCAGTGAGTTTGTTTATTTACATTGACTGCTAGGTGAGCATAACAGCGTGACCTCTCAACCGTCTGACCGAGGACCAGTCACAACGTACTCTTCTAACCACGTGACTAACCCCATGAGTATAAGCAAGGTACCATTCTACAAATAATCGATAGTTTATCATTGACAGGTGAAATGTTTTATATCGTTGGGTTTGCGTCGCTTTTCATGCCTGATACAAATATAGCTCTATATATTACATATGAGCAATAATAAAGGGCATGGTTAATATCACCACACCCACAACATGTCACATGTATAGTGTATTCATCAGTCCTAATAGACGAACAAGTTGTCGCTTGGCTATTCTATTGAACCATTCAAGTTCCGGGCTATATAGTTACCAAAGACTTCCTTATGTCTATTGGATTCACATTTGCCACAATATATTATGCAACCACACTGCATTTCATAATTAAAGACATACAATCACTCACGCATATTTATGCTCGTCACATTTTGGAATAATTCTAAACTACAAATGCAAATTACATTTACTTGACATGCATAATGTTTGAACATCAAAAAACATTTTCACTGATGTATAGGGTAAACAAACTACCACTGTGACAACCCGACTTGGAACATAGCTTGCATTACCATTCCGAAGGATAATACACTTCCGGTAAACAACCACAATATGGTCGTGATATGTTTGGGGGCTTCATATTAATTAATCGAAGAGGTACGATTCGGCAGTGCAAAGGAGTACCATTTAATGTTTCCTTGTTTCGGTTTCATTTAATGACTCGATGAAAATGTTTGTATTTATTGTCACGAGACCAACAAATTAAAATACAAACTTTAATACGGAAATATTGAAAACCAGTGGGAGATACGGAATATGTATCTTGTTGCCAAATATACTTGTGTAGAAAAATCAAATGAACATTTCAGGGAAAAAAATTACGTTTGATCATGAAATATGTCAACAAACCAAACGTGATCAACGATCATAATTATATTTCATAAGGTTATTTTTGTAAACACCTTCAAATTATAAATTACTGATACGTTTTTATATTTTGTTACTGTATCATGTACCTATATTTGTGACATGTATCTGTTGAAAAATTATATACAGAAAAAGAAATATATGTCATAAGGTATACCGAAGTGTTCAGAATATATATTATGTGGTAAAAAAGATTTAGTAAAAAGCCTTTCGCCAAATTTATTGTCTTCTTCAGTTATGTATTCAGTAAACTGAAGAATTTAATAAATTGGGCGAAAGTAAGTTATTACTCATTACTGTGATGGTTTACAGAAAATACAATTCAATATATTTTATTGACTCAAATTCAACAGAATAAGACAAAACTGATACACTTATCGTAGTCCTCTTCTTATTTACAATTCTTAATAATACACGTGGTTGGGGGAAATATATAGTGAGATATTATCTTCCGTGTTAAATGCACGTAATAGTTTCTTCCTGCTTTAATGTCTTCTAAGAATGTGATGCGAACTATCTTGCAGCGGACTATACGATGTAAAATATACCCACACCACAAATATACTTCCGTTGTAATCCAGTCGAGAATTCCGTATAATTAAAGTTATGTCTTCAATGTCAAAAGTATAATACAATCCTCAAAAGAGAAGCGTTAAATGCCACCAAATATACTCTTATAATTAAATGCATTGATCTTGACATATTATCAAGACACATTTTCTAATCATCTTACCCAAAGCCTCCCAATTTATAAGGATATCCATCGTGTAATATGATTTAATTATTAATTTTAGTTCTGACAAGTATGTTTGCTTTATTAAACCTTTAAAATTACGAAAGATAAAATATAATTTGCAATAATATGATGTAAGCATTTTATAAATAGTTATACACATTCTTGTTCATAAACGGTATATTAATATAACAGGGGCGGTATCCTATAAACAGCTTAATAAAACTTAGTATTCAACATATTCTAACAAAGTTTTCTATATTTGTTTAAAACTGTAGACTATAAACCAAATACAGAAAACCAAGTCAAAATATGTTGCAAAGTCAGTGTTTATACCGCTCGAGAATTGTTTTTAATGACTTCACAATGGTGTGAAAGTCTACCGCTTCATGTTATTCAATGTAAACATGCTTAGCAGTGAACAAACCCCAAAGAAATACGACGTACCACTATAAGTGTGCAATGCCATCAATGGCATATACAGTAAGCTAGAATCAGTAATAAGGAAAATCAACGCGCAATATATATCTATAAAAATAGTATAGTTAATCACTGCTAATGGTTAAATAGGGGCCTACTAGTATCAGCCGAACATATGACATATAGCAAGAAGTGACAAAGGCAATGAAATAGAAATAGAAAATACGTATTATCATTCACAATAGGCATTTCATATAACATACTCAAAGCTATATATATACGAATTTCCTCTTTGGTTATAAGAACGAAAACTAATTAATTAGACTTAAAATGTCTATATCTTTCTTTACTTGATTTGTCAGCAAAGCGATGCAGGCTTTAGTAATTACATTGTTTACACTTGTAGTATTTTGTCCAAAAAAATAACAACCTCTAGAGACAGTAGACATTGTAAATATCAAATGTCGGATCGTAGATCAGTTATTAAAATTACCGAATCAAGTTACATAGATTTGTGAAAAGTGCTCGACTTGCTATAGTGTGATAACTAATAGATGAACAGTGATGAAGCACAATAAATTAGACTAGAACATTCTACAAAGGGTAAAATTTGCATTTATGTCAAATCGGTTTGTAAACATTTCCTTGCAAAAGGACGTCGGCGATTGCAAAGGTGTGCCTTTCCGTGGCCTAGAAGAGAGCCCGGATGTACAGTGCGCTCAGTGTTTAGTGGCCGCCATGTTGTTAGGCCTGCAAGAAATCAACGATGGCGAAGTAGGTCAGCAGTCGATGGCAATGACTTGTCGGTCTTGAAGAACCAAATACTTAGCGCGAGAAGTCTTCGAAAAGATCATGGTAAGCATGTGAATCCGGTTTGATGGGATTCAACTGGAACAGGTGCCACGGAGGTCGTTTGGAAATGACGATCACATGTCAAACAAGACATTTTGCGTGTTTCGAGAAACGTACGGATACCCGGTTTTATTCGGTCTAGTGCCGTTAGTACGCTGATTTGGGTGGTTTTACGTGGAACCTGAATAGAATAATGACTGAAGTCCATATGAAAGCCTTTAGTTTGTTGTATTAGTACGTTGTTTTTTGTCATGCAGTCGTTGACTCGATGGTTGGCCATATTGCTGACATTTGTCAAAAGGGTCTACACTTTGGCCAATGATAGTTTGGAACGAAAATATTATGTTTTTGTTGTACGTAGTAAATGTTCTTACATATATAACAAGTATACTTGCCATGACTTAGTCTGTTGGCCACTCTGTTATTAAATAAACATTTTTCTAAAGAGTACTTGTATTGATTGGGATTTAAAGTTTAAAATACTTCTTAAAAGTTGAAAAAGAGCATTTTATGTTCCTAAATGAAGTTGTAATTAGTGGCCTGATAAATGTCAATTCATTATGTTTTCAATATGTCATGAAATTTGTTGTTTTTTTGCCAAATATTGGGATGACCTACTTTTGACTTTTGATTTTCATGTCCTTCAGACAATGGTAGAATGGTTGGGAAGTTGCACAAAGATGCAGTTAATTCATGCATGGTCTAATCGTGAAGCCGCCACCATGTTTGCTTTCCTCTGAGCTTGTATTTTCACCATAATAAAATTGACATTCATCATAACCATACTTTTGAAGTTTTGCCTTAAATTTATTTCAGTTTCAGTTGGATCAAGTGTACATTGGACAAATATTGCCAGATGTATGGATACTATTATAATCACACTGAAAACTTAAGTACTATTGTACTAAACGTTTGTGCTGTGTTCTTTAATTATTTCCAAGGCTCCAGACTAACATTTGGAGTTACTTGTCCACTATGTTGTAAAAGCACCAAAGGTGCTATATCTTAAAAAATATGTAAACTTTAACAGTACAAGCTTGATGAAGTTTACTGTTTTGAAACATGGATGATGGAAGATAAATTTCAATTGTTTGACAACCGTAATTGTTATCCTTGTGCTAGCACAACACGAACATGCCACTTGAGAACAGGTTGGAAGATGGTCATTTGCTGGCACTAAAATTATAGCCATATTTCCAAATCAAGACGGCTTGTGTGATCAGCAATTATTATGAATCTTAGACCTTGAGCTTTTGTTAACCTTTTCCATGCTGTAGGCAACCAGAAGAGGCCTAAAGAGCAGTGCACATGCCTAGTCCAGCAGGGAGAGGATTAATGTGATGACATGTTTTTATTTATTGTGCAGTACAAATGATCATCATTTATTATTACATTGTATTATTATTATTATTATTACATGTACTACTACTACTACTACTATTACGCTGGCATAATATGGTTGGCCAGATGAATATAGGACAACAAATTGGCACAATAGTAAACAAGTCAATTGTGTTTACACCTACTTGAAAATGGACATTCAAAACTACCTATGAAATCATGAATCTTCATATTGTCAAGATCTTTCACATTCAGTGTTCGAAATTACCGCTGGTCCGGAGGCCCCAGGCCAGTGAATTTCACTTCGGGCCAGCAGTTTTGTAAACTT
>JAUTBQ010169595.1:0-11876 GCA_032361185.1 Lepetodrilus ovalis | reverse complement strand
TACGATTTTTTTGTGCAACTACTTCGTTTAATTCAGATTAAAATTAAGAAAATTAAACTAGTTTTATCCAAGTGTTATCCCAAATTTAGTTACTTAATGTTTTTTTGCAATAGTCTTGTATATCATAAAAGAGATTTGATTAACTTTGTGTAATATCATTTAATTGGATTTAGTATATGTTTTTTCAACATAGCATATTGAATGAGAAAATATTTTTTAATCTCCACATATTTATAATTAAAATGAATGTATCTCTTAAAAATTTTTCACCTATTTTGTTTTTTTTAATTTTTCTATCAATAGGGTGTGTAAAAAAAGAGAAATATACAGAACCAAAATTAGTAGCAGCAAACAACTTAATAGAGCGAGTAATTCCAGGGTACTCTAACCAATTAAAACTTGAATTAATTGAGCCTGAAGATGGAAAAGATGTATTTGAAATTGAAAAAGAAGGGGAGGATATTATACTTCGTGGTAATAACCCAGTAGCAATAGCTTCTGCATTAAATTGGTATTTAAAATATACATGCAATGTTCATAGGTCGTGGTGTGGCATACAAATGAGTTTGCCAAAAAAACTTCCTTTTCCTAGAGAAAAAACACGAAAAATAATTGATGCTCAATATCGTGTATTATTTAATTATTGCACTTTAAATTACACCGCTTCGTGGTGGAACTGGAATCGGTGGCAGCAAGAAATTGATTTTATGGCAATGAATGGTGTTAATATGCCTCTGTCTGTAACTGGTTTGGAGGGTGTTTGGTACAACACCTTATTAAAATTTGGATTTACTGATGAAGAAGCACGAAAATTTTTGGTGGGACCAGCATTTTTTGCGTGGCAATGGATGACCAATATCCAAAGTCATGGAGGTCCGTTACCTAAAAACTGGATAGACGCTCATGTAAAACTTGGGCAAAAAATTATTAACCGTCAAATTGAATTAGGAATGAAGCCTATACAACAGGGGTTTACAGGTTATGTTCCTCGCAAGTTTATAAAAAAATTTCCCGAAGCAAGTATCCTAAAGGAGCATAGGTGGTGTGATATGGAAGGAACTGCACAGCTTGACCCTTTAGATCCACTTTTTAAGAAATTTGGGAATGCTTTTATGGAAGAACAGAAAAAATTGTTTGGCACACATGGAACATATGCTGCCGATCCATTTCATGAAGGTAATCCTCCCAATGATTCTAAAGAGTATTTGAATGCAGTTGGAAATTCAATTTATGGTTTGATGACAGATTTTGACTCAGATGCACTTTGGGTTATGCAGGCTTGGTCTATCCGAAAAGATATTGCAACAGTTGTACCTAAAGAAAGATTACTTATACTTGACCTAGGAGGGCGGAAATGGAAGAGCTCAGAAAATTATTGGGGTTATGATTTTGTAGCTGGCAATCTTCATAATTTTGGTGGGCGTATTAATATGCATGGCGATTTAAAATTACTTGCTTTAAACCAATATCAAAACACGAAAAAAGAAGCTCCAAATGCTATGGGGAGTGGATTGTTTATGGAATCAATAATCCAAAATCCGGTGTATTACGATCTGGCTCTTGAAATGATATTTCAAAATGATAGTGTGCATTTAATTGGGTGGTTAGAAAAATATGCTACACGTAGATATGGAACTACTTCAGAAAAAGCAAACCATGCTTGGAAATTGCTTTTAGATGGTCCATATAAACGAGGTACAAATGGTGTAGAAAACAGTTCTATTTTAGCTTCTCGCCCTTCTTTGACACATAAAAAATCGGGACCTAATGCAGGATTTAATATTCCTTACAATCCACAAAATATTATTAAAGCTTTGGGTTTATTATTAAGCGAATCGGATAAAATGAAGGCATCGGATGGGTATTTATTCGATATTGTAGATTTACAACGTCAAATGCTTTCAAACCTTGGGCAAAAAATAGATAAAGAGGTTACGGAAGCTTTTTTTAATAAAGATTTAAATGCTTTTAAACTACATTCATCCCGATTTATAGAACTCTTGAAGGATGTAGATAGGGTTGTGGGCACACGTAAGGAGTATAGTTTTGGTAAGTGGGTAGCTGATGCTCGTAGTTGGGGAAAAACGGAAGCAGAAAGTGATTTATACGAATATAATGCATCGTTATTGGTTACTCAGTGGGGTGGAAATATTTTTGATTATTCGTGGCGTGAATGGAGTGGTTTGATTAGGTATTATTATTTGCCACGTTGGGAAAAATATTTTGCTATGCTGCAAAAACATTTGGAAACCAACACGGAATATACCGATGAAAATCTTCCCAAAATGTATGGACGTATTGCACTACAGGCGAATGATTTTTATTTAGACTTAGATAAATGGGAAAAAAGTTGGATTAAAAGTAGAAAAAATTTATCTCCAAAACCTGAAGGTAACGAGGTGGAAACAGTACAAATTACATTTAAAAAATACCAACCACTTTTAAAGGAATATTACAAATAGGCGTGCTCTAAGTGATTAAATATTTCCAACTGTTAAATCATAAATGTTGCTTTTTGAAGTGGGGGTTTTAACTCTGTTTATATTATAAAGTTACAACTATTTTACCACGCAATGGTTTTGTTACAGGGTAGGAAATAAATTTTTTGTTTTATTTTTTATAATTATTTTATACGATTATAGAGCATTTGAATAATACCATCTTTTAAACCAACATCTAGTGCTTTAATTTGGCTTGCACCTGACCATTTTATTACATTTAAATAAATTTCTGCTGCATAAGAAATAACATCAGCTCTATCTTCGCGCATGGAGTAATGGTTGATTCGTTCTTTTACGGTAAAGGAATTAATTTTATTAACTGTTTCAGTTAGAATTTTTAAGGACAAATTTTGTATTTTTTTTCTTCTAGCTATTTTAGCAATTTCTTTAATGTTTCCGCCAGTTCCAATGGCGATTATATTTTCTATTTTATTATTTTCTATCAGCCAATTTTTCATTCTATCCCATTCTTTTGGCTTATTTCGTTTTCGCATATTTCTAACTGAGCCTAATTTAAAAGAGTTTTTAGCATAGGATATACCATTTTTTACCAAATTAATTTCAGTACTACCTCCACCAACATCTACATGCAGATAATTGGCTAATGTATTGTTTTTTTGTACTGCTAAGTGAAGAAGCTCTGCTTCTAGCTCCCCTGAAATAATATCAATATGGAGCCCACTTTTTTCATACGATTGCTTTAGTATGCGTTCTCCATTTTTAGAATCGCGTAATGCTGAGGTGGCACAACCATATACGTCATCTACTTCATACAAATCGAGCATTGTTCTAAATGCAAGCATTAAATGAATAAATTTGATTTCGTTTCGAAAAGTAATTTTACCCATTCTAAAAGCATCATCTCCCAAGCGTAGAGGGAATCTAATATTTTCTAATATTTTGTAGGACAAACTATCATTTGTATGTGGTAGTATTCTTGTAATTTGTAAACGAATAGCATTAGATCCGATATCGATAGAGGCAAGTTTCATATTTCAAAAATAATACTATTTTTTTAGGCTTGCTGGGTCTAAAATCATATTTTTGAAAAAAATGATTTTTTTATCTCCAAAAGAATTTTTAGATAAACTTAATAATTGGTTTAATGGATTGATAGCTATGCCACTATTGGCTGTAGGTTATGGTTATTTAGAGATTTTTAGTGGAGGTTTGCAAGGTATAGTTATCATTGATAATTATGTAGTAGGAGGGGTTATCGGGTTATTTTTTTTGTATTCAGTATTGGTAACTCGACTATATAAAAAGCTTATAAAATCAATTCCTAATGGCAAATTATTGTCTTTGAGAATAGAAGCTTATTTTAATATTTCTAAACAGTTTTATTTAAAAATATTTAGAGTGTCTTTTTTAGCTGCAGTTGGTCTTTATTTATCTGGAAATATTGCTTTTGCTGGGTTTTACGCATTTTTATTATTTTTATTATCTATTTACCGGCCATCTTTATTTACCGTTGCCAGCAAGCTAAGATTAAAAGGAGATGAAAGGGATTTGTTCTTAAAAAAAAATATTATTAAAAAATAAAATTGTATTTTTTATAGCCCCTAGCACGAAATATTGGGAGCAATTTTTTAGCAAAAGGATATTATCTTACGTTTGCTTTTCTAATTATTTTTGAAAAAAATAATGGAAAAAATCTTTTTATTAAAATAGAGATGGTTTCCTTTCCTCCAATTCTTACTTCTTCTTTTTCGTTAATGATAGCTTTTATAATTTTTTCTCCACAAACCTTAGCCGATAAACCTTTGGCTTGTCCTTGGTCCATAATATTTGCCGCATCTCCTTTTTCGGTTAGAGCATTTAACGAAATGTCGGTTTTAATTAATCCTGGGGTAATAATAGAAACGATAATGCCTTTTTTCCACATTTCGGCTCTTAGAGAATCGTAGTACCCATGAAGTGCATGCTTAGATGCGGCATAACTGCTGCGGTATGGTGTTCCAAATTTGCCAACTAAACTGCTGATAGCTACAATATGCCCAAATTTATTTTTGAGCATAAAGGGCAATAAAGTTTTGGTAATAATAACGGTACTAAAAAAATTTACTTCCATTAGCTTACGGCTTACTTCTATATCTGTATTTTGTGCAAACGAGCGTTGGCTAATGCCTCCAGAATGAATTATTATATCAATACGACCAAAAAAGGCAATGGCCTCTAGAGTTTTAGATTTTAAAGTATCTGGTTGAGATAAATCAATGGGTAAAATTTTAATAAAATTTTGATTTTTACAGGATGATTTTATTTTTTCTAGTTTATTTTTTCTTCGCGAAGATAGTATTAACCGTACATTTTTGGAAGCTAACATTTCCACAATTTCTTTGCCAATGCCAGAAGATGCTCCAGTAATCCAAACTATTTTATTTGTTATCTTTGCCATATTTATTTACGTTTATATACCACAAAATCGAATGCGTATTTGTGTTTTTTGTCCGTATTATGGGGTATGCGCAGCACTTCTTTCCATTCTTTTTTGTTATATGTTGGAAAAAAAATATCTCCATCAAAACTTTGTTTAATTTCTGTAATATAAAGCTTATTTGCTATGGGTAGAGCTTGTTTATAAATTTGACCACCTCCAATTATAAATATTTTATCTTGTTTTTTTTGCTTGCAAAATGCGAGTGCTTCGTTTAAGCTGTGTACAACAAATGCATTATCTAACTTAAAGGCGGGTTTTCTTGTTATAACTATGTTGGTGCGGTTTGGCAGTGGTTTAAATTTTGAAGGTAGCGATTCGTAGTTTTTTCGACCAAGTATAATAAAATGATTTTTGGTAGTGTTCATAAAATATTTCATGTCATCGGGCAAATTCCACATTAAATTATTGTTTTTACCAATTACGCCATTTTTTGCAACTGCAGCAATCATTGCTATTTCCATATTACACAATATTATTTCCTCTTAAAAAATCCTCTACGCTCATTTTTCTTTTGCCCTGTAATTGTAGTTCTTTTAATAGTAGAGCACCAGTTTTACAGCCTACCTTTATGTAAGTTTTATTATCTGATTTTATTGTACTGGGGGATAAACTTTCGTGAAGCAATTTTGTTTTATAAATTTTAAAATTTAGTTTATTTAATATTGACCAAGCTGCAGGGTAAGGGCTTAATCCGCGTATAAAATTATGTACCCTTTGGGCAGTTTGATTCCAATTTATTTTGCAGGTTTCTTTAAATAATTTAGGTGCAGGGTTTAAATTTTCGGTATTATTTTGAATTTGGGTGGTAACTTTGCCAGATTCAATCATTTTAACAGTATCAATTACGGCTTTGCTACCTAAATGCATTAATCGTTCGTATAAATTACCTACTGTATCAGTAGGTAAAATGGGTTCTTTTTGCTGAATTATTATATCTCCAGTATCAATTTTTTGTTGAAGAAAAAAAGTAGTAACGCCTGTCTCGGTTTCGCCATTAATAATGACCCAATTAATAGGAGCTGCACCTCGATATTGGGGTAGTAGAGAGCCATGTAAGTTAAAAGTTCCTAATGGGGGCATAGACCAAACTGCCTTCGGAAGCATTCTGAAAGCTACAACAATATGTAAGTCAGCTTTTAAAGATTTTAGCTCAGCAAGAAATTTTTCGGCTTTTAAGTTTTTGGGTTGTAAAATGGGCAAATGATGACCTAGAGCAAAAATTTTTACTGCTGATGCTGTTAATTTTTTGCCTCTACCTTTTGGTTTATCTGGGGCAGTAATTACTCCAACTATGGAGTATTTTGCTTTAAATAATGCTTTTAAAGAGGTTACTGCAAACTCTGGTGTACCCATAAAAACGATTCGTAAATTCTTCATCTAGTACAAATTTAAATTATACTTACCGGACATGTTCTTCTATCTGCTTTTTTTACTTAACAAATTTAAATATTAGGATAGATTTTAAGTAACCTCTACTTGTTGGTACAAGATTGATTACCTACTTTGGTGGGAATTATTTATGTAAATGAATTTACCTTATTTTATATCTCAACGAATAAGCACTAGGAAAATTGGTACGTTTTCTTCTACTATTCATAAAGTAGCAATTTTTAGTATAGGCGTTGGGCTTGCAGTTATTATAATTGCTTTTGCAATTATGCTGGGTTTTAAAAATACCATTAAAGATAAAATATATAATTTTAGTGGTCATATTCAAGTAACAAAATATGTAAATTCAAACTCATATAATGAAAATCCATTAAAACTTCCTGAAGATTTTTATTTTGAAGAAATAGCTCATGTGGTTCCGTTTGCTTTTAAGTGGGGTCTTATTCAAACGGAGAGAGAGATAGAAGGAGTTGCTTTTAAGGGGGTTGGAAATACTTTTGACTCGCTAAATTTTAAAAAATATATAAAAAAAGGAAAATTTATAGCATTTAAAAAGGGTGGTTATTCCACAGAAATTTTGATGAGCTTGTATGAAGCTAATAAATTGAATTTGGATGTGGGAGGGGAAATTATTATGCATTTTTTTCAAAAACCAATGAGAGTCCGTAAGCTCACGGTAGTGGGTATTTATGAAACCGGTATGGAAGAATTTGACAAAAAAGTTTTAATTGGAGACATTAATTTGGCTCGAAGACTAAATAATTGGCTGCCTGAATATGCTGGCGGATTTGAAATTTATTTACAGCGTGTGGATAAAATGGACGATGTACAGCAGAAAATATATGCAAAATATGGGTATGATTTTCATATTCAAAAAACAGATGATAAATTTTTACAGATATTTGAATGGCTTTCTTTAATAGAGAATAATGTAAACATATTACTATTTATGGTACTTTTTGTAGCTTCTTTTAATATGATTTCTATTATTTTAATTCTTATTTTGGAACGTACACCTATGATTGGTACTTTAAAAGCATTGGGAGCTACCAATAATTTTGTACGAAAAATTTTTGTGTATAATGGCTTACAAATGATACTGAAAGGATTATTGATTGGTAATTTTTTTGGTTTAGGAATAGCTTTAATTCAATGGAAATTTAAATTAGTTACTCTCGATTCTTCCAATTATTATATGAGCTATGTGCCTATAGAGTTTGATGTATTGGTTATTGGTTTGCTAAATTTACTAGTACTAGGGCTTGTTTCTTTAATTTTAATGCTACCAACCCTTTTTATATCTAGAGTTGAACCTATTAAAGCTATTAAATTTGACTAATTACACAAATTATCTTGAAATTGTAATTTTAAAAACCTTTATTTTTTTATCTACCTCAACTTTAATCAGGTAAAGCCCAAGAGCAAGGGGTTTACCATCTAAGGCGATTTGATTTAAACCTATTTTTCCTTTTACCAATTTGGTAGATAAAGACTGTCCTAATCGGCTAAAAATTTGTATATTAATATTAGTTTCTGATGCCAATACTACGTCTATTGTGAAAAGACCTTTACTAGGATTTGGGTAAGGCTTTGAAATATGGGTATCTCCGCTGAGATTAATACAATTTTTATCTAATCTAATATTATTAGATGATAGTAAATCAACGCAAACGATTGAAGTACTTGATTTTGAATCAAGTGCAAAGGAAACTTTGTAATTAACTGTTTTGGAGGGGTAAATAATTGTATTTATTGGTTCTTTAATTTCTTTGCCATAGTTGGTTCTAAAGACAAGGTTTGATGCGTAATTAATTAAAAAAGAACCTGAATTATGTAAGGTGATAATAAAATTAGTTTTATTATCATTTTTTATGGGCGTAATCGCTATAATTTCTGCACTAACGCTAGCTTTTATTACTTTTATTTCTTTAGTAAGTTCATGGTAACAAGTTTGATGAGAAAAAGTTTTTAAAGTAACTATGTGTGTACCTAAAGAATTAAATGTAAAACTTGGATTTTTATCTGTGCTTGTTGTGTTATTTTTGTCTCCAAAACTCCACAAAAAATTACTGCCTCCTTTAGATAAATTAGTAAAATTGATTGTTAGTGGAGCTACTCCTAAGGTAGTATTAGTGCTAAAATTTGCTGTTGGAAATCCGATAAGTTTAATATTTTTTGTGGTAGTTTTTTCGCATCCATCTGTGGTATTAACAGAGAGACTTATGGTGTAAGTACCAGGAGATAGTGAAGTTTTGGCAATGGAATCTTTAGAAATTATTTTGTCATTAATTTTCCATTCTCTAGCAATAATAGGGCTGTTAGACTGATCTGTTAAATCGTGAAAACTAGTGTTTCCATTATCACAGCTTTCGGTATAACCAAATTGAACAGTAGGTTTCGATTTAATTAAAATATTTTTGGTAGTGGTTTGTGTACATTTATTGTTTAAAAGTACACTGAGTTGAATTTTATAAGTTCCTGGGGAGTTAAAAACATGAGATGGGTTTTGATTTTTGAGTAATTTTCCATCTATAATCCATATCCATTTTGAAATAGGAATGTTAAAAGAATTTGATAAATCAGTAAATGTAGTGGCTTCTTCTTGGCAAGCTTTATCCCATTTAAAATCCACTTTTGCTCCTTGCTTTACAGATATGGTGGATTTTTTTGTGCTAGAACATCCAAATTGCGAAGTGGATTTTAATTTCACTAAAAAATCTCCAGATTGATTGTATAGGTGGCTAGGATGCTGTTTTGTTGAGGTAAAACCATCACCAAAATCCCACTCCCAAGCAACCATGTTTGCATTGGAAACCAGTGATTGGTCGGTAAAATTAATAGGAGAAGTAGAACAGGGTAAATCATTGGTAAAATTTACTACAGGTATGCTGTGGTTATATACGGTACTAGTTTTAAAGGCACAGCCTAGGTTGTTATTGGCTATAAGAGTTACCATATATTTACCTGGTTTAGTATAATTATGCGTAGGGTTTTTTTGAGAAGAAAATGTTCCATCACCAAAATCCCAGTGCCAAGAAATTAGGTTGTTATTAGTTTGATTGGTAAAAGTAGTAAGGGCTCCATTGCAGGCGTTTGTAATATTATATGCTATGTTGATGTTGGTATTGCCCTTGATGATAATTGTTTTTTTAATTGTATTGCTGCAGTTAGAATTAGGAATGGATGATGTTAATGTAATGACTTTTTTTCCTGAAGAGGAAAATGTAAAAGAAGGGTTTTTGTCATAAGATAAACCTTCTTTATTAAAATCCCATTTCCAATTAATATTTACCCCTTTTTTTACGGTTGTGGTATTTGTAAACATAATTGGTCTGTTTACACAGAAAAATTTTTCTGCAATTTTAAAATCAGGAATTGGTTTTTCATCTATATTAATTGTGTCAATTAATACATTATTACACCCATTGGTATCCATTACTTTTAATTTTACTTGGTAAGTGCCTGTTTTTGTGTAGGCATAGGTGGTATTTTGTAGGTTAGATGTGCCTATATTATCACCAAAATCCCATGTCCAATTGGTAATATTTCCTGTTTTTGTTTGGGCATTAAAATTAACTAAGGAGGTTACGCAGTCGTTTTTTATTTGTGAAGATAGTTGGGGTGCTAGAGTAGAATTAACTAAAATTGATTTAAAAGATGTTTGAGAAACACCATTCGTATCCGTAACTTTTAAACTTATATAATATTTTCCCTCTGAATTAAAAATCACCTCATTTGGCTCAAATTTTGAAGATGTTGTAACAGAAGACCCACATATTTTAGGAAATTCGATTAGGCTTAATGTTCTAGTAAATATACCAATACTAACTCCTTTAATTACGGAACCTTCTTTTAATAAATCAAAGCCAATATTTTTAGTTAGCATGCCGCCAAGGTTTCCTAATTTTTTTATTTTGGGAGAATTATTGGATAAATTCATTCCAAAACCTGCCCTAATTAATCCATTATCGTAGGTAGCTGTAAACACATAAAGGCTATCCATATCTTTAATGATAACTGGGGTAGTTGGTTGTGTTATACCCCCAATATTAATAATGGTTGGCGTTGGGTTTAGCATGTTATTTCCAAAATTTAATGTATATAAGCCATTATAATATCCTGCAACTACAGCTTGCCAATTTCCACAATTATTAATAACATCAATTCCAGTTAAGATTTTTTCTTTTGGAATATTAATAGTAGTTTGCTTTGGCACACTATTGAGTGTGTTTTTGAAGAGTAAAACAGAAAGTTTAGATGTGGGTTTACTATTTGAAACAATTATTGCAATTATATTATTTTGATCTTCTATAATTTTTACTCCTCTAGAGTTTGCGTATGGCGTAATTCCTGCAAGTATTGAAGATGTTGGGGTATTATTTAATGATGCTCCAAAGTTTAATAAAACAATACTTCCGCTATTATTTGCAATAATAGCATACCAATTATTTTTAGAATATATAAAATCCATTCCTTGGGGTGATTTGAGCACATTTCCTATATCTGCATTTTTTATTGTAGTTATAGCTGGCGTGTTTTTTAAGCTAGAACCAAAATTATATTTTACAAGACTATTGGTGGCTTTACTTAGTATAAATACGTATTTAGTGCCATTATCATCTAATATTTTTAATGAAAATGGAAGTAATGTGGTAGGAGAGTTACTTATTAATTTTGCTTTTGGCAGACTTAGTACGGAACCTGCACAAAAATCCTACTGATAGGTATTTGTTCCTTTGCTCGTGTTTTGCAACACCAATCGTTCTTTTAGGCACAGCACATCTTTTGAAACAAAGTTGGTTGAAGTACATTGTTAAAAAGAAAACTTAGAAATTATTAAAAATAATATGACTAGAAAATATTTTTTAATCATTGCATAGATATTTTTTTGATAAAAATATGCCAATATAAGTAATATTCTTTAGATATCTAGTATTTTTTTTATCTTGAACCAAGGCATTGGGTAAATGCGTTGTGAAATAATTATAATTAAGATAGTTAATATAAAAAAAGACAAGGCTGTTGAATAGGCAGCCCCAATGGCTCCAAAGTATAAAATAAAGAAATAATTTCCAATTAAATTAATGGTAATACTTATTACGGATAGAATACTTAAAATAATTGTTTTTTTAAGAAAAAATATGTAGCCTGTAAAAACTAAATATATACTCCAAAAAAAATAGCTTAAACTTATCCAAAACACGTATTTTTCGCTTTTTGCATACGATGGGTCTAATACATATTTAAAAATGAATGGGGATAAAATATTAATAAAAATAAAAATACCTAGCATTCCTCCTAATATGATATAAGAAATTTTAACAATTTCCACTTTTTTTTGGGCATTTATGTTGGTTAAACGCTCTAGTAAAAAAGGAGAAAAAACGTTCATTGCCCCAGTAGAAAAAATAAGTAATATTGTACCAACTAGATATCCTATAGTATAGAGTCCTGTTACTTCTAATGAAATCATTTTAGATAAAAAAATTCTATCGGATTGATTTATCACAAGTTTTCCAATTTGATGTGGAATTAGTGGGATGCCA
>JAUTBQ010169594.1:0-26274 GCA_032361185.1 Lepetodrilus ovalis | reverse complement strand
ATGGACCCCAACTTCAGCGTTATATCGAGGGGACACTGTATGTTGTTACACAGACATCGCCACAGAGCAGACCAACACATTACGGCGCCACTCCACGTGAGACTTTCCCTGCGCTAGTTCATTGTCCGTTAGTTAATTTCACGTGGATTATACCTTGCGAGTAACTGCCTGAAAGTCATCTAGCTATACAGTTTTAGAACCTTTCATATCACAAAGCTCTGTGTGGAATACCCATTGACAGTTCTATCGGCAATCACTCGCACAAAAAAGTGTCGACATTTACTCTCATAATTAGTGCCGCCTTAACCATGAGCATAATGACATTACAGTATATTACATATTGTAGAAATATTTTTATCAGTTGTATCATCCTACTTAAATTTTAGCAATTAAGAAATATTTTGTACTAATCTGTGTTTAATTCTGTTAGAAACGAACCAGATTTGAAAAATAATCTAATAATGTTTGTAAAAGCTCTATTTGTGAAACCCCAGGTATTATGTAAAAAGTTGCAAGTCTTTATGTTTTACAAATGTAGCAATTATTGTTATAAAATGTTGTGCAAGGAATTACATTGAGAACAGTTTTACATCTTATTATGGATGTTGATGTACAAAACAGAGCATAGATTCTCCAAAGGAGATATTTTAAGAATAAACTGTATTGCCTGCTTCCATATAAACAAATACCAAACATTCTTAACCTACATTGGATCATTTCACCACCATTATAAATATTGAGACAATGCTTTTCATATTTCTATTCATATTTAATTTCTGGTATGAACTGGCCAATCAAACTAATTACAAGCTTGTCATATGATGCAAATATCTTTGATAAGTTACCAAATATATCAGATGATGTTCATGACCTGACAGACCAATATTTGAGATCTTCTTATATTTACAAGTTATTGTTTATGTTATTATTTTTGGAATGTCATAAGCACAGAATGGTTACATATTTCTTTTATTTAAAACCTGTGCAGTATCTGAATTGTTTCCATTAGATATATAGATAACAAATATGTGTCAGTGGTCAAAAGCATGTCATAGTCAACATCTTGATGATAAATTTTCTTTCAGAAAACGCTGACAATTATGTACATACACATGTATATCATTGAGGCCAAACCAATGTATTTTCTTTGTATTATTGATATTAAATTACCTAGAGCCACAGTATAACACATAACATTAATTCAGATTTTTCATATTCAATTGTCTATTGCTATAAAAATACAATTATGACGGAGAATGATTCAAACATTAATGTCTTATCAGGACATCTCTAATAAATTAATACAAAGAAAACATTTGGTTTCCCCTTATGTACTAATTATTTTGTTAATGAAATTTTATTATTGACTTACAGGTAAGTTATGTTGTTACTGTGTTATGTCGTCTTATTTATTATGTTGTTACTATATTATAAGTTGTCCTATTTTTTCTTTTTGCCTCCCTATGTTTTCTAATTGTTTTGTCTTCAGTTTTTCTCTAGATGTGGCTATGGTTTGTGGTGTGTCACTGTTGTACGGTCTGGTCTAACTTAACCTTGCACATTATTGCCTTGTATTCTTATAGTTTTGGTAAATAAAACATTTTCTGTTGTCTGGTTATGTTGTAAGTGGATCTTTAATGTACTGTATGTTGTTACAGTTTTGTTGTTGAATAAAATATTTTCTCACAAACTGATTTTATTTGTAATATTTCATCTACCTTTAATTATTGATATTCACCATAAGCATTAATAATTTAGTAATTTAATATGTAGCTCATATTGAAATTTTTCAAATAGTTCATGATAATTTATTTTATTTTATTCCCTGAGAAGAAATGCAAGATAATATTATAAGCATAACAATATGTGATACAGATCGGTATATTTTATTGCAAATTTATAATATTTTGAAAATTAATCTCTGTTGGTAGATATGTAGTATATATGTTGTATCATGTTAGAGTACATGTGTAGCTTTCATACATTTTCCCAGTAAAGGTGCAAATACATACTACCGGTAGTATAGGAAAAGTATATGTGTACCTCCACTATCCATTATGCAAAGCACAAATCATGTAAAACACAAAATGCTCACTATTGAAGAAGTTTGAACTTGAATCTGAAGGACTAGATATAAAAACAGACCAAACGACCACTTGAACATTTTATGCATTTTCTTGTAAAATAGTTTGGAAAGAAAAAGTGAGATAATATTATTTTTAGCTCTTAAAATATTGACGGTAATTTATGGATTTTTTTTACAACAGATTAAGATTGAAGGATTTATGAGGAAAGCAATATTGAAGGATAGCTTTTCTATGATAATATTGGTCAGAGATTCATTTCGACGACGGATGGCGCAAATGACGCAGTCTTCCGAAGTCCGTGGAAACCAGTGATAAATTTAGGAATGATCCGTGGTAACTGGACTGTGTTAGGTATATTGAATCCACAGAAAATAATCATTTCCTAGAGGGGAAGAGGGGTAAATAATGAATCTAATCTGATTTATGTCCGTTACTTATCGGAAAGTGAGTTGGTGTAGATTGTAAAATATATGTGAGACTTACATGGTGTGGCTGCTAATGGATGAAATGTGAGGAAGATGTCTCTTCCTTCGACACGCAGGTAGCGAGTGATGTGTGGAGCTGTTGCCTTTGCTTGATGTCACAATGGAATTGCTTCTAAATCAATGCTGGAAATGTTGATTCATGCGGAAGCAGGTGATAATACAAGAAGACCACTAATCCCCTCCATGTCCTCTAAATACCCTCCTAATATAGCCTACATTGTCCTCATGTATTGTGTATGTGAAGTTACAGTATGGAATTGGGTTTTCTGATAAAATAGTCCAATAGTTAATAATCGTAACTTATTTAAAATGAACAATCATAGCATTGTCTAAATATTGTAGAATTATTCCTGGAATTGCCAGACTGAGTGTGACAATTATTTGGGTATTTGATGAAGCCAGAAACAATTTCAGACAGTGAGAAGACGGAGTCGGGGGTCAATATTTAGGTGGGGACTATTAGGAGGATTTTGTAGTATCCTGTATACTTGCCTTGGAGAGCATATATTCCAGACACACAATTGAGTTCAGTATTCTTGTCTGAGACTGGTGTATTTGTGGATATATCTGTCCAGAACGCATTTATCGCAAACAATCTAGTAAATGTATGACACTCACCACGCGACACCAGGTGACATACTTGTCTTCATATCTCAGATCTACCAGTCAGGTCAACTTCAGAGGAGAACAAGTCCAAATAGGCACCTCTAGCTGTGTGTAGGAAAGATAGACGGCTATTGAGAAGAGCAAATAATATAAAATAACCGTTTCCACATCATGCCAGTTACAGAGCAAGGGAAACAACTCTTTGACCAGAAAATATTCGCGTTCTTAAACATAGTTTCTGAGTAAATAAGGACACATTGTGTTTACCAGTGTATCGACTAAAGTTGTGTTATTTGTGTTTTATACAATGATAATTGTTAAACATAACACTGTGTTATATATATATATATATATATATATTTTTTTTTTAATGCAACATTCTAAAATCTATAAAAAGGAATACCATAATACCATAATAAGCTAGAAGTTTCATTATATAATGTTTCCGACTTGCATTAAAGCATACATTTCTTTTTAATTAATTTAACCCGAAAGTGGATGAGCTGTCCACACAGGCCATGAAGGTTGTGCACTCGCAGCCCTATGCCAACTCAACATACTAAGTGGGTTCTTTACCCATGGCATTTAAAAAAGTCGGCAGATGAAATCTTTACTACGAATTTAATTATCTTGCTTGATTGCGAGAGAAAACAACTGTGATTGACAGTGTAGGAGGAGGCTGTTACAGTTTGAGATGGCCTGATCTCATTGGTGGAGTGATTGTCGTTCAACATCTTTCAATGAGTGCTCAGTTAATCCAATAGAATGTATGGAGGAACTTAGATTTCGCAGAACTTTAGACATGCATCACGTAATAAATATCGCCTGAGTAAAGGCTTGGTCTCTCATTTGTTTGAAGTATGTAATTTTGATATGCTTGGGAACTAAACATGGGATGTAATAAGTGTATGCCCAAACATGTGTTAAGAGGTTACTTTTGCAAATTTTAAAAGAAAGAATAAGTATAGGGACAACTGGTAGCATAGCACATTGGTAGAACATTTGGACTTCGGAGCCAAAGGCCCTGGTTCAAATTCCATCCTGAAAGTTACCTTTCCCCTGCCATCAGGATAGGATGTGCTGTCTGTACCGTGGTTCGATGCAAATGGGTGAAAGATTCCCGCAGCGACGCTAAACTCAATAATCACTCCCTGCTGTAAGTTGCCAAATCGAGCTACATGTAAATGCAGGAATCTTGAAAGCAGCTCTTGAAATATACGTGTATAAATTACTTACGGTATGTTTTGAACTTTCTTTAGAATAGCATGCATTTAATTTATTATTATTGTGCTGTATCCTGATGTTTAGTGATAGCAAATATACTGAAAATATATTGCATTTTGACATCACATTGTCTTGCATTCTTTATCCCAATTAGAAGGTAAAATACATTTGTTATGGTTAAAACAGGCCAAGTATTCACTACAATCTGTCTAGTGGCTGAAGCAGTCATAAAATATCTTCTTTCACCATAGTTGAGTGAAGTGTGCGTTTCCATTGATTGATGGAGAGACAGAATTGTACTGTAGGTAAAAGAAAGATAGATAGATAGATATGAAGTAGTAATGCATTCTGACAAGTTGCAAGACAAAACTAAATTAAATGTAATCTTATTTTTTTTGTTTCTTTTGGAAAATTGTGTATGAGTATTTTCCATTTACTTTGTAAATGGATGGATGTACTTATACCAGTATAGTTCTCTATATATATATGATATGAATGTACTATTATTTTTATTTTTATAGTCTATGAAATATCTTGTTATAGGTATGTATACACAGAATATTTTCAATGTGAAGAGAATGGGTGGGTTTCTAATACGTAATCCTACCAAGACTTTTCAATACTGGCAGGTTATCCTAAGTCTGGATTGTAGAACTAGGATTCTGATGAACCATTCTGGTGGCACATTATTCCAGTATACTATTGAGGGTATACTGAAAGTTAATTGGAGATTTAAATTGACTATGTGTGTTCTTAAAAAATCACACATTTAAATTAATTTTGAAGCCATTCTCAATGAAGACTTAGAAGTGGCAATTCTAGAAAATTGAATAAAAATTCAATGGAGATTGATTTTTCACTCAAGTTGAGAATCAGCAAGTCGTTCGTACTTCCGGTGTTGTAATCGATTTCAATTTACACTTGTCCATCTGCGTCAGGTCTGAACTCCTCGCTTCCTGTTACAAAAACTGCAAAACAAATATGAAAATATTTAAAATATTTTTAAAATTTGAATTTATTTGTTATTAATAATAATAATACGTCTTCATGAATGTTTGTGCTAAAAATAATTCTAACTAGATCAATACATTACATGTTTCATATATTAAGAATTTATGAAATACTGATAGAAATACATTTGAAGTAATACTAGTAGGTTGTCTGGCTACATCATGTGCTATATATATTTTTAAAGAACAAAACAAACATGTAGTAATAGTATATGCAGAATTTATTGAATTATATCTAAAACATTAAATTCACATACCGGTACATGTAATTTGCTACATATATATATATATATACATACATATACACATGTACCATACCAGCGATGGAAACTTACCTATAAAACTTACTAGCCCTAATAGTGATACAAATAACAAATGTGTACAAAAAAACATGAATTTCTACTAGCCCTTAGGATACCTTTAGCATTAGGAGAAATGGTCTGGGCTAGTGGGCTAGTGTTAATTTCCATCCCTGACCATACACCAATTGGTTTAATCTCATAGACTTGAGAATACAGATACCGTATAGAGAGTTCACATAAACAGAATTTGCTACATATAAACTGATTGGTTTAGTCTCATAACAGAGTTGGTCAGATTTATAGATTTCCTCTAGTATAGGTATGATCCATACAATGGGTACCGGAATACCATCCAGATGTGTACATACAGTAGCTATTTCAAGTTACCCTCCTAATGGCTTGATTCTATGTAAAGATGTAGTTCAAGGAATGTATTTCCTCATATGGTTATAGAAGTGTATATGAAATAGCCTGTTTGTATTTGATAACATCCTAGTAAAAGATGATTCGTGAAAAAGAATGTCTGAGCCCGGCTGGGAGTGAGGACATTGCTTTTCATAAATTGGCTTTTACGAGGATGTTATCTGACTTAAAATACAGCACACCTTTCACGTGCACTTTGTGAGTATTCCTGTTCCATGCATGCTGCATGAACACGTCGTGAAGCACGTGCTGTTGCTGGATAACTGACTGATTCAAAAGACTTGATGAATTTGACTTTAGATTAAGCGTAGGACTCGTAGCTAGAAGTCTCGAGTTTGGTCCTAACTGCATAGTCAAGATAAATTTCAAAATTGTACATTCCAATGGATAGAAATAGTGTAATAAAGTTATTTTCATGTCAGTATTGGTATGGTAGTGTAATAAATAAAATACAAAACTTGCAATTGTATATTGTGTGATACCATTTTTATGAAACTCGTGATTAGTTTTGGTATCTGACTTGCTTTCACTTGTCAGATACCAAAACATTGACTTGTTTCATAAAAATGGTATTTCACGGAAGCTCTTTTAGTATTCGCCATAACTGTTACTGGCAAAAACGGAACAGTAATACTATGAGATGGTTATCTGTTAACGACTTAGTTATTCTGGTTTATTTTCAGTAGAATAAACATAAGTCTACAAAGTTTGTAAGTAATCATGGATAAACTCACACAATCAGACATTCCAATGTAAGTCGACTAAATATTTATTCAAGATTTTCACCAACAGTGCCTATGAATTTGGCATTGTGTGACTAGACATATTGCACTGCTAAGCAGGAAGAGATCCGTGATGGTTTCTGATGGTCATCACAGTTCCCATGATGTCTATAAACAGCCAGCGGTCTCTCAGTTAGTTAATCATTGAGACATGTCTGGTATTAATCTGGGGACGAATATGACTTGCGTGCGCAATCACACTTCACTGGGATCGTCTGTCTCAGCTTCAGCCAGTCTCGCGGATCTGGGGATCTGGCAACACATTGCTGTATTTGTAAACTGAATCAAAACTTCACCATCAGGCTGGGCAGAGAGGGTTGTATATTATCATTTTGTATCAAAGTAGTAATAATAATAATAATAATAATAATAATAATAATAATAATAATAATATAATAATAATAATAATAATAATAGTAATAATAATAATAATAATAATAATAATAATGTGTAGTTGTTACAATAGACTCCATGCACAAGGCACAGGCTCTAAGCACTACACTATAATAACCCTGGTCATTGGATAAATGTGCACTCATTATGCCTTCTCAAACCCCATGGGAGCATAACCTAAGTTCCCAAACTAGGAATGTTTGTGTACATGTATTTGTTAAATTCATAATGGAATAAACACAGTGGATTTCTTTTTGTAGTATAGATACCGGTAACTGATATTTAAATTTACTTAATCAATGCTAGGATAACATCCTAGTAACAGATGATTCATGAAAAAGAATGTCCGAGCCCCGTCAAGGAGCTAGAACATTGCTTTTCACGAATCTAACTGTTACGAGGATGTTATCCAACTTAAAATACAGCATACATTTGACGTGCACTTCGTGAGTATCCTCTCTGGCTGACTTATCAAAACCATATCATTATCCATGCATGCTACATGCAGACGTCATGAAGCATATGGTGTTTCTGGATAAGCGTGACTGTTTTAAAATACTTGATGAATTTTGGTTGCTTTGTTACATAGCACAGCTGGTAGAGTGTAGGAATTGTAGTCAGAAGTCTTGATTTCGCTCCTGACTGTACTCAGTATATTTTTAAATGTGTGAAAGGTGGTACACTGCAGTTTGAAATGCACAAGTCCACACAATCTCAAATGATGAATTTAAAAATTGTACATTCATTAATGATAATGAACTGAAAACTGTACATTTGTGAAAAATAATTGACAGATTTGCAATGGACAAATGACGGTTCAATAAATTCTACAGCTAAGGATACAAAACAGAAAGTTCCACATTCAAATCTTGCCTAGAGATCCATAAACGTTTATATCACGGACATTATTTTACGTGGACAAAATGTCTGCGTAAATTGTGTGCAGTTACCTCCCTTTGTTTGTCAGCACCAGCCATGGCTCACAGACTTACAATAACATGCAGTTGTTCAGGATTTTCATCCTGCTATAAACAGTTCAAAACAATCTTACTGAAAAAATAATTTGAAAAGTTGAGACAAACACAAACGAACGTAAAAATGTACTGTTATGGTACTGTTTATATTTGATATGGATTTATGTATACCACCATTGGGTATAGATCCATCACATATGATAAACCTCAAGGTATATATATATATACATTAGGATGTATTGCAGACACCATTTATAGACTATCTTTACTCCTGCTTGTTGGCTTTTCCTTATCGCTTTCCCAGAGGTACATGATTGTATCCTCATTACAATTTATGATTCTCTGTGCCAGATTTGATCAGGACTCGTAATTAAGTTGTCACGGCAATGTAGCAACTATGATTGTTGTTCATTAGCTACCCGCTACCTTGCAGCTCAGAGCTCGGATATAGTGAACGTGTATGATTAGGGATAGAGAGACTGGCCCCCCACGGAATGGAGCAGATGAGTAATGCCAAAGGCTTGTGCTACGAGACTATTGATTGGCTGATATTGACCAACCACTAATCACAAAATGGCAAGGAGCCAAAACTCAATGCCTTACGCAGTTGTTTTAGAAACTTTGAAAAAATTGTTATGGCTTGATCGTCTAAGTCTAATTTTGTCATTCTTAACTAGTCCAAATTGTGATCAGAAAGTATTTAGACGAAGACATACTTTCTCCATAATTTTTTTTTAAAAATGAAATAGCAAAATATTTATATTCATCTAATTGTCTATTTATTGTTAAAAAAAGATATGTTCAGCATAACTTTCTTTGTAGACTGATATCAAAATATGTACAGAAGAGACTGGCATAGTAGGCTTTGGTAATACATGCATGTACAACATAGAGTAGCATAATGCATACCGGTACTGTATTTAGTATATTCCATTCCTCTGCATACACTGACATATAAGAATCAGTCTTATACAAGAGTCCCTTAATTACTTCACCATTACAGCATTTCCAGGATTACATCTATCCACAACATAGATGTTCTATTGACAACTTTATGTCGTAATACAGAATACCTAATTAATAATATGTCGATTAACGTTTTTAATTGATACTTAAACTTTAGTATATACATGTACAGTGCTCCCTCGATATAACGCTGAATTTGGGGTTAATGACATACCCCCAGCCTTATAGTACCAGCCTTATAGGATAGTACAAGTAAATAACCCAGCCTTATATCCGAATCCGCTCTGTATCGAATAGCCTTATATCGAGGGGGCACTGTATTTGTATTTATGATGGGAAATGGCCAAGTGTGGTTCAATAAGCCTTTGTTTATTCATGTGTGTCTCTTTAAGGACAATGTTTCTAAATATATATGTAAATGGAATGCACTGCAGTGAATTAATAAAACATCTGTCTAGCTTCTTGGATTCTACTGAAGATAAGCCATGGTTAATGTTAAGTTATGTAAAATAGGCAGTAGTTTCCTACAAATTGAGGTAGTAAAGTCAGAACGGAAGGCCAGAATTCAATGTTTCCCAAAGAACAACATGGTAGGCTTCATCACTAGATGCAGCTTTTGTAGTCAGAGAAGCCAGCCTCTGTTTGCCCAGGCTCAGTTTGGAGTAGAATGAGAAGATTCCCCTGTGAATGATTCATAAATATTTCAGAATGATTTGCTGCTGGTATGCCTGCGATGGATAGCTAACGAGCAAATTTGTCGGATACGATGTTATGTCATCAAACAACGGCATGATTCCATTTGCAGTTGTAGCAGTGAAGACTAGGGTTGAGAAGAAAAGGCAAGAAACATTTGTCGTTATTGAATTTGACTGTAATGTAGCTGCTCTGACATAGCAGGCGAAGGCTGGAGTCGTTGGAAGCGCGAGCTGGTGAACGTACTCGGTCAATGCTACAGGTCTCGCTCGGTGAAGCATGGGCTGGCTGATGGTGGACACTGAGTTCTGCAGTCGGTACCGGAATTACGTGGCATTAACAGACCTGGCTCTGTCAACAACCCGGGCACAACCGCCACAACGGGTGCTGATTATATCCCAGCATTCCGGGCTGAAACTAAATCCGCGATCGTGACAATGTCGTCTGCGTGCGAGGGGCTGGGGCGACTGAAGGAACCAGTGTGATCGCGATATTGATTTGTAACAGGGATGCCGTTACCTACAGTTAGTTGCATGACTTGATGTCGTGCTACCGTGATTCGATTTTACGTGTTCACATGTGTCCAAACACTTGAGTTTTCTATTTATGCATTAGCTGTGTGCACTGACCAAGCACACCTCCTCCAAGGCCTCAGTGACACACTACTTGCCAGTATGCCTACGGGAACAGTCCAAGTTCCACCTCACACAAGTGCTTCTACTCTTGGTGCCGAACCCGAGTCAATCCATCCTCTCACTCGCAAATCAAGGAAAGCATATTTTTTCCAGAAATCAGGTCTGATTGAGAACTGGGCAATGGACTCTTCATCTGGGACTTTTCGAATTGGGAAATACTTTTCCAAATTGGATTTGATGCCGCATGGTGGTCTGTCGACTAACATGAAAATGTTGTGGCATTTGTCTGTTCAGGTTGTGATATTATTGTCTTTATTCACAAACAATGTGACTGCATGTTATAAATTTCCTCTAGGCAAAAGGGACCCATGTCAAGACCAACCTTGCAACTTTGGCGCCCGATGTGTCCCCTCCCTGGATGGGTCCTCATATCGCTGCACGTGTCAAACACGATGTGACTCTTACGGTGACAACGTCGGGAGTACTCCAGTGTGTGGGAATAACGGAATAGACTACAAAAATATATGCGAATTGAAGAAAGAGGCTTGCAGTTCCATGACAAATATTCGGGTCAAATATTATGGCAAATGTGGTATGTATTTACTCAAGTTTTCCCACATAACCTAACCCTATGCTAAACATATGTTACCATTCTAATCCTGTTAATTTTGTTTACTAACCATATTTAACACTATTTGTTGCAGTGTTTGTATTCTTCGGTAGTGTATCATTTTCACATGAGAAATTGATTCTAATATTCCTTGTCCCTCTAACAATATATAATGATAAAATAGAAACCAATAAGCTTTAGAGTTATTGTTTGTTTATATATATATATTATATATAATAGAAAACTAACAAGTATTAGTAGGAACCAACCTAACAAATTTGCAAACTGGGCAAACATCAGCAATAGAATATAGTTAGATTTTGTGACTTCATTATCTGAAATGTAAACTCTTTCTATTCATGCGAAAATGTTATTGATTGTAGCTAAATATCTAATTATTATAGTTTGGCAGGAAAGAACAATTAATTATGATTAAGCTTGTAGAAAAAAATATACAGAGGAACCCAATCTCATTTCATTTGTCAATTGTAGTTAATAATATAGTCAATACCTGTTGCCAATGTTCTGAGTCGGCTCTAGAACATTTCAACATCAATCTGTTATTGGATATTTTTTTCAGAGTAATTTAATTAAAGAAAATGGAATGGCGTGTTTATATTTCATGATATAGAGGACATAGAATCAATAGCCAGGAATGCATAATGAGAGTACATTGGCCCTCTGATCCTCAGAGATAGTACTTAAGAATACCATACATACATGTACTTTTTTTCCCGGCTGAAACTGTTCAGATAGATTTGACTGCCCCCAAGAGATAGAGAATTCCAGTGTTCGTATTTCATTTTAAAGAGGACAGTAAGCTGTACTTATCTTCTGCATTGCCCATAGGGTTGTCAAAATAGTGAGCAATCTCAGAGGTGCATAACAGCGCTTAGCACATCAGGCAGGAAAGTACTTTCTGGACAATGGGGGATAGATCTATTGGTTGGTCTGGATCTAGTACAGCTGTATTGTACAAGCATGTAGGTCTCCATTTATTGTGGACTCTCTGATTGCCCTAAGGAACTAGTGGATTGAAACCCAAAGGTTTTTCAAGTACCCACTCAGTCCTCAATCTAGCTACGGGACAATGGTTATTGAGTTATGATAGAGTAGAGGAGGAGCACCATCTGACAATGTAATTGAAACATGTCGATTAACCTTGAACTAACTCTAACATAGGTCTAATCTTTTCTGCTTATGTGAAATACAGCCTTATCTCAGGTCATATTATCAATAGATATAGGACATCGAACTTGGATTGCAGATCAAATAGGGTGCATTGTCATTGATGGAGGACGAACATTATAAGAGTACAAACGTATAAATGTGAAAGTCTCATTGATGTGAATTTATCAATATTACCGGTAAGAATATAGACTGCTAATTGTACTTGGTATACTAGTGTTATAACTGTGCCCTCATCATCCAGGGATATCCACTGCTCAGTGGAACTAGATTCAGTATTTTATTCGCTTGGCAATAAAACTTAAGATATGTTTGGAAAAGGGATAGGGTCAATGAAAATTTGACTGTCCATCTATAACAAGAGCAATTGGATTGAACAATCATCTTTGTAAAGTTTCTAAATCTTTAACCTATTGAAAAATCTCCACAGCAAATATCTCGGAATGGTGAATACAATACTAAAAATAAATGTTGGTTTGGAAATTGGGTGGTATGAATTCTTCCACAAACTTCCTGACAACCTCCTGTTACAAATGTTGTGCTTCTCGTAAATTACTTGTAAAGTAGGTCTAGACCCAGGAAGCTCACTTCTGATGGAGTATACCAAAGTTTTACTCTTAAAACTCTGCCCAGTCTTATAAAGTGACTATCCTCTACAACATGGATTTACTAGATCAATATCCTGCAGTTCTGCTGATTTATGGAATGACCTTCTTGAGGTCCAATAAAGCTTGACATTGTTCTTTTTACCTTAAACCATTTGTGAAATTCAATAAATTAAGATTTCAGCTAGCGCTACAATTTCTTTTTAGCCATTGGCCCTGGGCAATATCTATCTATCTACCAATAACAGGTGGAAATTGCGTCCTCGAAATTGAATGTGTGTGATAATGTCTGGTAATCTGTGAACTTAGATCTCAAGTCTCAGGCTCGGGGGCATTCATGTCAGTGATCGTTACCAGTGTGTGTGCACCATCTTGATGTCCTATTTTAGAACATTTCAACAGTTCCAGTCAAGTTTTACCTACGAGAGAAAGCTTCAAAGTTATAACATTTTATTACAAATACATGTACAAATACAAATGTATGTATATTTCTGTATAATTAATAAAAGTTGATCGCTGTTTATTATCAAATATTGAAAATCATTAAATTTTATAGTCATTAAACTTTAGCGTCTGGTGGATTATCGACCTATTAGGGTAATAAAATGTTAACGACCTTGTCCATATGCCTACATCTACAGATTACTCATTAAAAACTATATTGGTGAATTGAATGTTAATGTCTAAGAGGAAATCGTTAAATTCGTTAAAGTTTTATGCTCGTTAACATTTTATGATTTACAGTACAAGGGAAATGCACAATAGCCAATGTCAAGGATTCCCACTGTGAGGATCTATCGATGAGCCATTATTAGTATCTATCAAAGATGCCCATTGTTAAGATCTGTTAAAGTATCCCAATGTTAGGGTCTATCAAGTAGTCCCACTATTAGGATCTGTCAAGGAGTACCACAGACCCACTATTTAACCAGAATGTAGACATTGGCATGGTTAGGATCTTGTGAAGAATCTCTCCCATCTACTTGTTGACCTTGAACATACTATTCTGAAAACCTCAGATGAAGACGATCATCAAAATATCTGCTAAGTGTCATCTGATGGTCATAGAGTTCTTGGAACTGTTTTAGTGTCACAGCTGCCTATGACCAATCCTTATGGACTAGCAGTCTCTGTAGTTAATCATTAATTTGCATTGCACCTGAATAGATCTCAGTGATTAGTACATCCACCTTACCGTTATCTACCTGACATTTATAGGATCGCCAAATTGGGGACACTTCGCAAAGCTATAATGGACTCACTGTATTGGTACCTACCTGACCTTTTCAGAGTCACAAACCAATAACACTACTTTGATATTGGATAGTTTGTAGGATAATAGATTCTGAATGGTTTTGTAATTAGCTATTGGCAGTTGCTAAAGTACTTTCCTCATATAATTTGTAACCATAAAATGAGTAAATTGGGTGTAGCCTGTATTTAAGATAAACCTGTAATACTGTTGGAAATTATGTCTTCCAGTGGAATTAGACAATGTTTAATGTCAACTATTCTTCTTGTGGCTTGAGCCCTAGCAATGATGAACTGCAGTCTGTGAATCCTACTAATGGTTATGCTGAAATGTCACGTTGTAGTTCTGTGATGTATATGTACAGATTCTCAGGTATCTACAGCATTATACAGAGCTTCTAAGGACAACCAGGTGTATGTTACACTTCATGGCAAGTTGGGATTTAATTGATATTACTGGTTTCTATGACTGGCCATGTTTTCTCCATATAAGACATGTGACTGTGTCATATAGAAATATCTCTTGGACCTCAAATCATTGCATATGGGTGAAAGATTCCTGCTGCAACATAGACCAATAACTCACTCGATTAGACCAAGAAATTAGTTTGATAATTTAACTGATCTTTGGATACAATACGGAAGATATGGTTATGTTTGCACCATCCCAAATCTACATGTTCCTGTTGGTTAGTCAGCATCATCAGCACCAGCAGCTGGAGAACCTTCTCCAGCTTGTAACTGCTGTATACAGACACATGGCTGGACCTGGTGTGAAGTGAACCTATTCACACAACTGGGCAGTTCCAGCAGGATCCAGAAGCTCTCCTGTCTATATACGTCTCTTGAAATTGGTTTGTGCAGTGGCATGTGGGGTATGTATAGATCTATCTGACGGCCTGGGGAGTGGGATAGACTGGGAATGTCAGAGGACTGTGATCATCACTACATAATTAAACCCAGGTACACGGGCTGCCGTGAGCTGGACAGTTTGTGAACACCTGCTGTAAGACTGGGAAGGTTTAGCCACACAATTAGAACAGCTCGTACTTTAAAAGGAAAGTGGGTAGAGCTTTCCTATCTGTGAGTCTATTTTGTGTATAGTCTTGCCATGGCAACCGCGTAACTGCATTTAGATCGTTTGCTTGATTATTGCATGATGTTGGTTCTGTAACACTGGATGTTATGCCATGGTGAGGATTTCGTGTTTGGACATTTTCAGACAGACAGAAGTTATATTCTCATTAATCATATTTCATGATACATGAAACATACAACATCTTACATCATAGTGGTTAGTTATATCCCCCAGACAATCTCGGTAATGTTCAAGCTATGAATAAATTTTGCTTCAAATAACGGCAACTGAGTAATGTATAATATAACAAAATCCCATAATTCCTATAAATAATGATTTTTATTAATTAACCAAAAATATCGCCGGTTACCAAGAGTTACCAAAAATTCTTCAAGAATGTAAACCTTAGCAAATGTATCCATGAAATAAATATCGGAGAAAGAAGCTGAATCCATTTTGTGCCAGTTGTGCTGCTTGGTGTTGTGCACTCTGCCATTCTACAGGATTCAATTTCTTCACTCTGATAAAAATGTCACACTGAGTTCATACCATCAGGCTCTCTGGTCCCAAGAGGAAGCTTTCCCATTGATCATATCTTCAACAAAATGAAATATTGTCTCGTTCTAGATAAGAAATTTGTTGACCTCAATTTCATTCGCTATAGATGCACGGCTATGCTGCAGAAATATCTCGACCTTGAGATTATTGCTAGAATTATTGGTTGCTGATGATAGAATTTATCAAAAAATAATTATATAATACATGTACATGTATAAAAAAAATAATTAAAAAATCTAATTACATGTAACATCTTCCAATAAGCTGAAGGTTATATGTGTATGTTTAAGTTTAAGTCATGCATGTATTATTTTGTCCAGTTTGCATTTAATAATATGGCTTTATTTCAGTATTGTTTTAAAGGTTTGTTTTATTTACACCATTATGTTTTGTTGAAAGTGTGTTTACATTTCTGTTCATATTACACATGTTTTAATAGCTTTTAATCATTGTTGAAATCAAATATTTTACCTAACCGTTATCCCTACTAACAGTAACTATATCAGTAGCTTTACAGTATTATCTGCCTAAATTTCTGCCTTCTAACCTTGCTGGAATAAAGACATTGCAGAGTGCTTCCAAGTGTAGGTATGCTTGAACATGCTTTTCTGCGCAAAACAGCTGCACGCTGCAAAAAGAGTATAATTTATTAATTGTTTTTGCCATAATTTTGTTTTGTTTTAGTTTTGTTTACTTTGGAGTGAGTGAGTGAATATGGAGTTTAACGTCGCTGCGGGATTTTACTTTGGAAAACAAGGTTCTAATATCTATCATTTGCAGCATGGAGACATTTGAATGTGACCATTTACTAACCATAAGAATCATTCTGTGGTACTTATTATGATTAAAAGTGTATAATTGATAAGTGATTTGGTCTACCATTCTAAAAGATACACAGGAAAAGCAATAAGGATGTCTTCTACTTTTGAAACCTTAATGTCCACAGTGTGATGCAGCTGTATCACAGTACATGATATTGGTTGATGATAGTCTGTGACGGTACTCTTACACAGCGATGTTCCTGTGTTCTGTATTCCTGAAATAATGTTTAAAGTGACATTCTGATTACCAATTAAATTTGAGTTAGGGTGATACAATGGTTTGCTCATCATACAGTCAATCTCAAAGTAATGCCAACTTCAGGATTTTTGATAATCATTGTTAGTACCTACCAGTTCTATCATTGTCTTGACGTTATGAAATATCTGTATACCTTAACGTCTTTATACAGTTCTGGGGCGGGATGTAGCACAGTGGTAGAATGTTGGACTTCGGAGGAAAAGGTACCGAGTTCAAATCCCGCCCCATGCAGAAGTTACATTTTTGACGTGATATTGGTAGGATGCACTGTCTGTAGAGTGGCACTACAGTTATCATCCTTGGTCTGTCATTACCAGCCGGTGCTCGCAGGTTTACTGCAACATTCAGCACTACAGATGTTGTGGGTTTCCTCCTGCCATAAAACTGACAAGTTATGAAATTAGTGAAAGATTCTAGAAAGCGACTATAAACCCATTACAAAAATATACAGTTCCATCATTGTCTTGGTGTTAATAAAATATCTGTATAATTATATTGATGTCTTTTTATGGTTATATCCCTGTCTTGGTATGCATGAAGTATCTGTATACATTGACATCTACTCCAGGCTACAGACATATCCTCACACACAGACCTCTCATGTGTATGTCATTATGTCTCTCAGCTAGCTGGTAAACAGATAATAAACCAGGAAATTGTTATTCAAGATTTGGAACCACAGTAAATAGACTTGGAAAACAAGGATATTGAAGGTTAATTTATTTTCAGGCAATTATCACTTCATCATGTTGCAAAGCAAGCTGGAACAATTTGATATTAACATGAAGCTCTGTTGAATATTCCTGTGCCTGACTTAATGTCACTTTTAGAAAAAGCCATGTCTTTGTATTTCATCAAATTGATTTGTTGGTTTAATGCAAGCTATCAAGAAAGAGTATACATTACACAATATTGATATTTCTGAGAATGTCAACATCACCCTCTTTGTTTTGTTCACTGTCTCAGTAATTGGAATAATGGAATATTTTGGATGTATTTGACTATTTAGGAATTCAAATTTGAATATATCGTCGCCATGTTGTGTGTATTTTGGTGTTAGTAGGTTTGTATTGATCGTGATTTCAATGACTTACCACTGCAGTAATTCTATTTTCTAGTGGAAATACTATGCTTAAGACATTCAACATATATGAGGGTTCAGATCAATACTATAGAAATTGGAAACCAGCAAAAAGCTTGCACATTTGCCACCAGACAGACATACTGGCAATAGCACCAGACAGTGTGCATGGTAAGACATATAGGATAAGCAGCTTGAATATATAACTTATGGGTAATGAACTCTTCTAATGCTCCCAACGAAGAACATCATTGAGCATTTTATTATAATAATACAACATAGCAAAGGTCAACTGTCTGCTTTATAGTAGAATAACCAGACAGTAGTTCAGCAGACAGTAGTTCACCAGACAGTAATAGGATACATTCTCAAGAACAGCACAATGAAATACTATAGTATTTGCTTGGAAGCGATTTGTGTTAAAGGAATGTTTGAAAAATGTTAATTGCTAAGGAAAGTAATGTTCAATATGAAAGAAATAAGCATTTTTGTTCATGCTTGCGCAATATATCTTACTTGTTATCACATGCCATTATACTTACAGTTATTGTAAACCTATAAGGTATATTGTTAAAATATACGGTGACCATAAACATAGTCAAATCAGATAAACAGATAGATTGTATAAAGTATTGGTTTTGTGGCATAAAAATGTTCCAAAATATTACAAGTTACTTCTTGACTAATCAAAATTGTACCCAAACCATTATTAAACACTATGTGTGATACTATGTGTGATGCTATGTGTGATAAACACATCTTGGCATGTCAGTGTGACCTACATTCTTTATCTTTTAACTGTTTAAATAACCACTGAGGGACATTAATGGTTAACATTGGACCGAACATTTCTGACCTGTGTACAATCTCTTCTTAACACAATGCCATATGAAATAACAGATTTTAATGACTTTGATTTAGCAGTTCTTGTCCAAACTGCAACAGTGTTCTGTCAGGCCAGTTTTTACATTGCATAATGGTCCACATCTGTGTGGAAACTCTTTGAAATGTGCTTCTTTGCTAAAACTGTGAACTATAATTGATTCTGGCTCGGAGCTTCAACAAGAAATCGACTTATTACTTCAATCCAGAATTCCCTCAGGGAGAAATGGAAAGAGGATGAGCTAACTTTTTCAATTTCGAAAATAGAATGTATCCTTTTTACTTTTCATATTATACCTTTTTGAAGGGAATAAGACTTCATGCATGTCTTCCAATGTATTGAGGTAATTTGAGGCATTATATACGTGAATATACAATTGGCATTGTTCTCCAATACTTTTTATAATACCAAAAATTGATTTCTATAGCAAATATATTTTAGAAGCTAAGTAGCATACAAATATGTCTTCATTTCTAAGTGAAACCAACCATTAGTGCCAGTTTCCATAGGCTACTGCTCAGTTGCCTTCCACTATTATCTAATAATAAGAGTATTACATACAAGGAAGAGTCTACATATTTACTCAGTGACTGTCTGACCTAAGTGCCACGGTACCAGAGCTTATAAGAGCTTACTGTCTCCACAATATGCCAAGATGGCTGCAGATCTAGTTGCTCCATTATATTGCAATTCCAGAGGTGTGAGAAATGAATATTGAATGTGACCTATCTCCAGCTCTCTACCTGCCAGACAAGCATCATACTCTGCTTCATCACCATGCTCCAGTCATTTGAATTAACACCAGCCATATTTACTAACAAAACTCCAGAATGACAGACTGTCATCGATATATTATCCTTGCATGGATAATTACTGTTTACTAAGTTCATTTGAGTCTGCATCCTATTTGTTAATGCGTTTTCATCTGTGTGTATGTAGATTTCAGCCGCGTCAACGTTCCGCTGTCGTTGATGGCGTGCTACCATGATTACAATCTGTCTCGTCAGGCTTTTAGGCAAATTGGATCACCCTACGCCAAGATGAATATGACGGACAATGAAGGTTTTAAGTGCTTAATCAAATCAACCTAATTCACTATATTGTATGGGTGAGGTTGATTTGTGGTATGTTTTATGCACAGTTAATGACTGTACTGTAATACCGGGACGGACTTTTATGGATGTGTGTATCCTAGGTGAGCACTCTAAGCTGTAAAATATGTGTGCAGTGCTCTCTTGGGACGTTGCCCATCTTTCATCTATGTAAATATTGCGCTATATTTCTTGTAATTAATTACATTACCCAAGCCTACGTCCTAAGCATGCAATGCCATTCTCCATGGGATGTGGCACCTACAGGGATCAATATGTTACATACTGCTAGTAGGTGCTAGTCATCACAGAAGCATACAAGCACTCCTCATGATTAGGATGGTTAATGTGTTAATAACCTTGCCAAGATTAGCTACCGTAGTATGTACACAATGAACCATATACATATTTTATGATTAAACATTTAAAACATGTTTCTATAAATACTGTAAATCATAAAATGTTAACGAGGATAAAATCTTAACGAATTTAACGAGTTGCTTTTAGACAATAAAATTTAATTCGCTAATATTTTTTAAAGAATATTCTATAGATGTAGGCATATAGACAAGCTTAACATTTTATGACACTAATAGGTCGATAATGCACTGGATGCTAAAGTTTAATGAGGCTGACATTTTATGATTTACAGTATACTTCATTATGAAATCACAGTTACCAGTATTATTGGGACCTGGTACAGATAATCATTACGAAAGTGTAACGTCTCCATTTCCTAAGAAGCTTTGAAAGTTTGCTGTCATGAGAAGGACATGCAAGTGAAGACCTAACATCGTAAGATGTGTCGAGGGCTGGTGAAGATCATCCAATTAGAAACAAGTTCACGTGGGCTTCCTCCCTCCCCAGACTGGAGAGTTCCTCTTAATGACAAGATGACAGAATACAGATCTGGTTTTCATTACTGAAAGTACATTTGGTTGCTCAACTGTAATGTTCATTAGAGTATACCAGAATAATCATCTTAGGTATTCTTTCATGTGATGTTTCAACCTGATTTAATCTGTATAGTGGCGCCATTATGGACAAGAATAGAAAAAAACATCAGTCAAAGATCCATGTGTTTTGACAGTCGATATACTTTTTATTTTTCCGATATACTTTTTATTGTTTCTAAGTCCTTTTGGAAGACTCAGAAATGTGCTGACAGATGAGAAAATAAAATGCCATCTCATAGACATTAATGAGTTGAAAAACAAAAGATGCCAATTAGATAACCATTAATAATTTTTCTACATATGTTGAAATTTAAATATAAAATATCATTATAATATATAAAAAGTTGTATTTACATCTATCAGATATTATATTTTTAGTGTAAATATTTAATGACATTGTTTGGACATATTTTGCCATATAAATGCAGACATTGTTTCTATGCAGCTAGGCAGTGTACTAGAATACAATGATGTACACCAACAGCGTGCTATAGAGTGGCGCCAAGGGACAACGGTGCTCTGCAAGGATAGTACCAGGGATAATTGCTCTCTTTATTGCTCTGTAAACATCCTCCACGAATCCCAGAGAGCAACCCAGGAAAGTAAGTAATGTGCTGGTCTTGTACATTCACCACTGAAGATTTGGAGAATAGAACAAATAGCCTGGTATCGCCTGCCTAGCACCAGCCTAAGCCACGGACTACATCATGACTTAGGTCGACATTACAGTTACATTACAGTTACATTACAGTTACATTACAGCTAGTTATCTGTTTCTTACTGGACGGATCTGGAACTGGTTAAGGAATAATCGCATATTAAAACTTTGGCTAAGAAATAAAATATGTTGGTCTAAATGCAAAACTTTATATAACATTTTATTTAAGACACATTTATTTAAGACAGTCTATCCTAACTAGTCTATTCCTTCAGCTGTTGGCACTTTGAGTATGCATTGGCATGGAATCATGCACTTTATGAATGGACTAGTATTATTATTATTTTTATTATTATTGTTGTTATTATTATTACATGTATTATTATTATTATTATTATTATTATTAAAACCATGTCGGAGCATTCTCAGTAAATATGTGTGAACATTCAGGGAGCAGGTCTAGTAAGCTGTATTGCTTTTACCCAATCCTATGATATTTTTGGTAAATAATATACATTTAAACTAAAACTAACATTAAATTCCTGATACACATAGCTAGAATATATATGTGACAATTCAGCTTACCATGTCTAGTAGTTATTTGATTAGAACCTAAGTAAATACTATATACATATACAGTAGTCACAGTTTGACATATCTTTATTACCAATATTGCAAAGTTATATTTCAGGATGAAATAAATCTCAAGTAAGGTACATATATGTCCCTGCTTATGATCTGGACATCATTCTGTGACAAATCTATTTTTGTGTCCAATTTTAATATCACTTTGTTTTCATGTAGTAAATTGCATAATTTTATTGGAGGCAACATGTTTTATAAGGAATACAGATAATGTCATCTTCCCACTTGTAAAGGTTGCTATCGTTATTCTATAACTATTCTAAAATTAACATTTTATCTTTTTTTCATTTTCTGTAATATGCTGAATTCCCTCATGTCTGGGAGGAAATCTAGTTGAATGTGAAGCATAAGATTTCTAAAGATTAATACTTTTTTCCAATATTAACAGTTACTAGTAGACCAACTGTTTCCAATATTAGCAGTTACTGGTAGACCAACTGTTAGTTCTATCTCCTTCAGTTTCGGTTGTAGCATACAGAATTCACAATTTTACTTTATGTATACCTATCTAAAGTACACTTTATAATCCATTGAGAACACATTCTGCTGTGCTTTCAAGTGAAAATCCAGACATGTTTTAATGCAGTGTCTTTCACATGATATTTGCACTATACAAATCTACAAATATTGCTATAATTATTTCACCAATAGAGCTGAAGAAACAGTTTATATATCTAGTATTCTTGAATGCCTATAGTGGGAAGTCAATAATATCTGACATTTGGAACTGAAGTCAAACCATATTGACTAACATACCGGTATGAAACACCATATGAATGATGTGAAACCATGCTGACTATCATGTTATAAGATGGAATACCATTTGACCAATGTGAAACCATTTTGATGATTAAGGTATGAAGTACGATATGACCAATGTGAAATCATAATGACCATACCCTAACATAGGAAACCATATCAGCGATACTGAACCAAAGCTGTTCTCAGTGCAAGGAATTACATACATATGTTATTCAGGAAATTCTGTGTGTCACAGGTGATGTATGGCACTTTCCAATTTGCCGTCCAGGAGATGAATATAAGTGAAACTGTCCAGAGACCCCCATGCAGAATCGTCTAGCTTGGTTAAGCAATCTCTACTTCCAGGAAATCGCTTTATCTTGTAGTTCTCGTATTGCCGGCAGGTAACAATTAGCAACTGACATCCATGTTGTTTAGTTCGCGCAATTGAATGGCTGCAGGTCGGAAGACAGTGAAAACATTTCACAATGCTGTGTACAGTGGTGTCTGCTGACCTAAATTACTTCCTGCCTATTGAAATTCCCAAAGTGATCCATGTTGGTTGTCTCTGGGGTGATTTCTGCTATTAGAAGCTCTGAACCTTAGTCCGTTCATCTCGACTTTATTTCATTACCCTGCAAGTGCGCCATGCAGGCGTCATGGGGTTATTCATTTTAGGCTATATTTGGCCACGGTTATTCTGCAGAGAATAGCTGCTGGAACGCTCCTGATTAATGTCTGTAGTTTGTCCTATCTGTAGATTGTCCTATCTGTACTTTACCCTATCTGTAGATTTTCCTTGTCCTATATGTACTTTATCCTATCTGTAGGTTGTCCTATCTGTAGGTTGTCCTATCTGTAGATTGTCCTATTTGTAGTTTGTCCTATCTGTAGTTTGTCCTATCTGTACTTTATCCTATCTGTAGGTTGTCCTATCTGTAGGTTCTCCTAAATGTAGGTTGTCCTATCTCTTGTTTGGCCAGAAATAGAAACTTTACAGTTGTTGGTTTTTTTTAGTAAATATGATACCTGCAAATGTTAAAGCTGGATTTATCTTTGCAAACATATTCCTATCAATAATAAACCCATTCTTCTTCTGTTGGTTTCATTTTCAAACAGGAATCTTCTTTTGCTTTTTTTCAATTAATTATTTTGTTTATACATTTATGTGTATTTGAGATTTGTATTAATTGTAATATTATGAAAAGCTTTAAATAATTTGCAAATGCATATATTGAACTGTAAATCACATTATTCAGAAAAAACTCCTTTTTTTCATCATTTCTAAGTCAAGATATTTTTGTAATAAAATTAACTTGTTTTTGTGAGCCTAGCAAAATTTAATTACTGACTTCACTACACATCTCTTGAAACATTCATCGGTCTTGACGCCAACTTCTTAAAATAATTTTAATAAAAATCCTCCATAATTGATTTGCCCTTGGTAGGAACATTCTGCTTTAGGAAAGAAATCATCTTCTTGTTAATCCTTTGCCAACTTTGTCATGTCACTTTCAGGAACATTGCTCTCGACACATGTCAAAAGATGTTTGCATTGATAGATAGAGGTGTTGATGAACTTTTCTAGCCTAATTGCAGTAGGCAGCTGAAGATATTGGATCATACTTTTGTTACAATTGGCAGAGTTGAAGGAATTTACACCTGTACTCTGAACAAGAATTCTTAACAGCCGGTGGAAATCTGGCCTAATTCCAATAGGGCACATACATAGAAAACATTCAAGCCATGATACAAGAGAAATAATCTTGAAAATGGCTCTAGTCTCCAACCAACTAGACAACAATTATACAAGATTGTTCTTTGTACAGTTCCTAGGTAGGTGCATACATGGATATTTGCTAACGAGGATCTAAGTTAACAGTTCTGTGGTCATGAAAACCTATTCTCATGCCTCGATCCAATCTCTATGTACTTATCTGCCTAGATGGTTGTTTGCAGAGATAATTGATCTCAAACCATCCGGACACATCACCACATGAAATCCAGAATTGTTTGAACACCATTATCCCAGATAAGTAGAGATATATCTGATTTCTAGTCAGCTATTCTGTGGACAAATCATGGATATGGAGTGGCATTTCAGATCATGTTTAACATTTAATATTCCCTGGACCCTTGTTCCACCGATCGATCATCCATGTTAGAATACAGACATTATGACCCTCGTAGCCTTGCAGTTGTGCTGTAAATCGGACACTGGTTTTTATATACTTTTAGTCACATTACATGTATTCATATTTCAACTATTCCTTTATTGGATAAGAGACAGTCATGCAAAGTATTTGTTTAACCCTATCCATGCTGGATTAGGCACATACACTGCTCTTTAGGGCATCTCTGGTTGCCTGCAGCAGGGAGAGGGTTAAAATAAAGGTAGTTTTCCATTCTGTTTATTCCAAATAACAACCATATGCAATATATAAATATATAAATATATTAAATAATATTACTTTGATGATTTTGTTTCCCAGTGTCATTTTACTAAAAGTGTTGATATCATTGACTTTCAAGGCATAGTTAAAAAGGTTTATTTTTAACAGACTTGCGTGTAAAATACCATTGCTAAAATCATTTCAGTCCAATACCTTTTTCATTTAATGTCCTTGTCACGTGGAATTTGACATTGTCAGTCCCACGAGATGTAAGTATTGCATTACATCTGACTTTACTCAATATACTGTGCTGCAGTATCTCTGTGGAGGAAACAAGTGTTATCATGTAAATAGTGTCATTAATATTCCATGCATGTTGGTGCAGTAGACACATTGCTGTTGTACTGTTCTATGGACTGTTGGCATTATCGTGTTCTATAGACTGTTGTAGTGTTCTATAGACAGTTGTAGTGTTCTATAGACTGTTGTAGTGTTCTATGGACTGTTGGCAGTATGGTGTTCTATAGACTGTTGTAGTGTTCTATTGACAGTTGGCATAGAAGTGTTCTATGGACTGTTGGCATTGTAGTTTTCTATTGACAGTTGGCATAGAAGTGTTCTATGGACTATTAGCATTGTAGTGTTCTATGGACTGTTAGCATTGTAGTATTCTATGGACTGTTAGCATTGTAGTGTTCTATGGACTGTTAGCATTATAGTATTCTATGAACTGTTAGCATGGTAGTATTCTATGGACTGTTAGCATTGTAGTATTCTATGGACTGTTGGCATTGTAGTATTCTATAGACTGTTGTAGTGTTCTATGGACTGTTGGCATTATGGTGTTCTATAGACTGTTGTAGTGTTCTATTGACA
>JAUTBQ010169583.1:0-11876 GCA_032361185.1 Lepetodrilus ovalis | reverse complement strand
CACACACTCTCTCTCTCTTTATCTCTCTCCGTCTCCCTCACCCCCCTCTCTCACTATATATATATATATCGCTCTCTCTCTGTATATATATATATTACATATATCCTGTCTTTTTCAAATTTATAAGTGTGTTATTATAAATGTACACACGTAGTGGATGATTTGCCAATACATGTTTAATTGAAATCTCTTCTAGACTTATTGGTTAACATTTCCATTAATTAGTACAACATAATTATCATTAGCACAGTATTAGTTCATTTGATATTGCTACTGTGTTTTATTTAACATATTAATGGCACAACTCACTGCCGGTATACACACTAGTAATAGAGATACAATAGAATTACAGCCGTTATGCGATTAAAATTAATGAGATTCAAAATACACTTATCTTTATGCCTGTGATGACAATAGGTGTATGTCTACCTAATACTAAATTTAGTTTACAGCCCCAGTTAACCACAATGGCGAGAACATATGCGATTATACTAGTTATGGATGCAGCGATTATGTGGGTATGGGAATATAGGTTAGTGTTAAGAATTGGGTATGATGATGAATGACATTATGTACATGTCATACCAACAGTATGTGGAACATAGAGTTATTACATAAACTGGGGGAAAAGAGTATGGGTTTTCAATACTAATATTTGTTTTCGTAATTATGAGCACTGATATGTGTCTAGTGAGGTAGATCTACATTTATACGTCTTCTTAAGTTTGTATCACACCTTGTTTTCACTCAAATACAATAACCCCTATTCAAAGCAATCCCCTAGATCAGTTAAGCAAGTCTAGTTTACTAGAGAACACGCATTTGAGCGGCTCCTTTCATATAAATATAACACCAAGCAATATCATTTAATATTTAAACTATTAGCTTCTACCCTATGAGCCTGTGGATGTTATGTTTGATAGAGAACACGCATTTCAGCGGCTCCTTTCATATAAATATAATACCAATCAATATCATCTATTTAATATTTAAACTATTCGCTTCTACCCTCCCTCTGAGACCGTGGGTAGTCTAACTTAGTTTGTGTTTGATATATTTGTGAAGACAAATCAGTTGTAACACGAACCTTATAAGATACCATATAGTGTATACATTATGCTGACTGATATTCGGTGAGCATATGTTTCCCTTCCAAAACATTCTATCGCATTTCAGGAGGAAACATGAACGTGGTCTAATCAGAAACAATGGAAGGGTCGTCTCCGGTTGAAATCTACACGGCAGGTGAAATATACATCCAGCGGTGGACTGGCGACAGGATAATAGCGGGAGTGAAATGTACTAGCGAGAAGCAGCAATAAACAAGAGATTCCGGCTGATAAGGGGCAATCATTCGAACAATATGCCCACCCCCGTGTATGTAACCAATCGTTTTTCACGCTTGATTAAATTTTATTTCCCATAACCCCAGACACAAATGCCTCCGCACCAACCAGCATCGTAAAATAGGCAAGAAGCTCGTGGTGAAGGAATTATACCACTTGTAGATTTCACTTATTTCACGTCAATGTCGAGTTTCTATGACATGTCGAGCTGAGAGAGGCATTGAAAGCGACCATTGACAGAGTTAACCCAAATCGATGGATGTCAAGTATTCAATATCGACAACACGTTTCCGCGTCTGGTTGACGATTGAAACGTGAGGTCCCGTATCAGATAATAAGAAATTATTAAACTATGTTCAAAATAGTATTAGCTTAAAATTTGAACGCATAATTGTCCATTTAGAGAACCTATGACATATGTGAATGTTCTATAGTAGGCTGAATTCAGTGAATATGAGTAGGTGTATTGTGTATTGCAAGATCCTATGTTTAAGCACGAATATGTAATTGTTTCATGATGTGAGTGATAAATAGTGTAGCCTTTTTAAAACATTTCCAATTTTTATGATAATTTCCATCTCAATTTGATCCAAAGTACTTTGAAGAATTATTATAAAATATTATATCCTATTATCTATATAAAAATGTGTTATGATCTAACATTTTATTATAATTATTAATTCCTGGGATTTGAGCGACATAAAACAATGGCATCGGATTACATAACCGTTCCTTCATTTTGCATATTACTACATCATAGCGTCTGTCAGTGATAATCAAGTCAGGGAATAAGTACTTACCCGGTTCCATACGGGTAGAAACCCACGGAGGGTTCGTACGAGAAGGGTGCCTGGGTGAGGGACCTCCAAGCTTCCGCTCCGTCCCTCATGTTGGAAGCCGGACCCTGGGGGACAAAACGACAGTGTTAAAAGAAAATAGCATTGAAAACAAAATCGTGTTATCGTAGATCGATCTGGACGGTTGCATTGTACACATAAGTACTGTCAAAGATTGTGGGCACCATACTGTATCACCTATAGATGATATGCATACATTTTAAAGCATGTAGTGTAAATATATCTTTTTAGCATGAATATGTTAACTATATCTGAAGATGATTGCCACACTAGACATAATGTGTTAAACTTTATGGACACCGTACTTTATGACCTATAGTATACTAGTATGCAAACGTTTTAAAGCTTGCAGTGTATGTATATCTTTTTAGCATGAATATTTTAACTATATCTGAAGATGATTGCACAACAAATATAATTTAAACTGTATTGGCACCGTACTGTATCGTCTGTAGATGTTATGCATATGTTTTAAAACAGACCTTATACCTAATAATAAGTATATTTTTTCCATGAATATAGATATTATAAACTTCATTTATATCTGAAGATTGAACAATGCACATACTGTCAATGAGTACCATACTATATAATCCATAGATGACATGTCTTAACGTATATATTAGTATAGGTATATTTTAGCATGACTAACATTTCAATTATATCTGAAGTTGATCGAACAACACGCAAACACACACACTCACACCCTACCCCCACCGATACCCCCCCCCCCCCCCCCCCCACACACACACACACACACACAAACTCATACTATAGTAAGTATTATTATCATAAAATATGATTTACACTATGTTGTATCATCTCTAATAGATATGCACATCATAGTAAAGCAACAATCATGTGTATATTTCAGCATAAATTATTTTAGTCATCAAAGATAATTGCACAATATCCATATTGTCAGACATTCTAGACAACATACCGTATCATCTATCAATGACATGCACGTTGTTTTTAACAAAATCTATATTTACATTTGTAGAATATAGGCATGTTTCAAATGAATTAGCAACGAAACATGCTACATATCTCATGCAATAATATGCAACATAACATAGTAATAAAGTTATAAAAACCAATACCTCAATTGTTACCAATGCAATTGTTACCAATGCTACTTTGTTCGTGTAATATTAGGAGTTATGCTTTAGAACTCAATTAATTAATTTTGAAATACCAATGTAATTTTGTGTGTGTAAAATGAGATAGGCTACATTAAAAATTAGTGTTTAAAAAATACGATACATTCAAGATTAGTTAAACTAACTAATTTAATACAATTATTCCTAGTATGTGCGCGTTATGGTAATTGATATATTATGTGAGTTTTATCCTGATTATGTGTATTAGTTCATACAAATAGCGTAAGCCACATATATATCACATTAAATGTTTCACACGTAATGTTCGTGTTAAGACTCCACCATGGCTATGGTAAATAAACGTGACATGAATTAAACAGGTGGTTGAATGGTACTATTACCAATCAAGTTAAGATATTTAACACGTAACGTACGTTCTGAATTATGCTATTAAAATTCGTTTGAACACATGGCAGAAATTGAGGCCATCACATACAAAATGCTGAACTAACATAAAGTTCTTGTACTGATTTTAAGTCGGAGATCCTCGTATTAATATCAACAAAGATTTGCGGATTCTCATAACTTTCGTTTTTAAGAATTCACTTCCCATGAAAGTATTTTAATAAATATATGCCAATAATCGTATTGTGTTCTGTATCACACACCGGCCTATACCGCGACTCAAACAGGGTGCCACATGAAAAGCAAATGTGTATTTTGGGAGGACTTCTTGAGAGAGAAAAACTAGTTTATGAAATGTATTCCGTTTTTTTAAGGATAAATTGACACATTATCTGGATGTCGTCTGCTATTTTCAGTTCAGCCATATTGAACTCCACGCGAGTACGCCATTCCTTTTATAAGGCATTTATCTATGTGTGAGGTGGTTTTCCTACACTGGAGCTAGTGGCTGCGTTAGAAGTCAAATTAAAGCCGAGGGGACCCCATATACATTACAACCCCCTTTAACTACGCGATGCTACGCTCCTTCTGTGGTCTGTACTTCTATTTACACACATTTCCATTCATAATCTGACTACACGCCGGAAAGATTTAATTCTATGCGATTTCACCGTACAAATTTCAGCTTTCTTCGTGCAATGCGTACCCCAGGGTGCGGGCATTAGCGATAATAAAATTGTCCACCGGGCTCAGAACTAGCTGGTGGATGCCGAACTAATAGCCTAGTGAAGACTCGAAGACAAATGCGAAGGACCTAACCCTGCGAGATTCACCCGGGGTGGTGTGTCCCTTTACAGACAAGAATACGACCCCGTGTCTGAAACCCAGAGAGAAACCCGACGGGTTCGTCTCCAGGTCCGTAGCGATATTTCGAGTCGTAAACTTCCAAATATGACGCGTAAAACTTATAAAACACCGCACAAAACGCACGTCAATGAAAGGCATTGGGGCGTAAAACAAGATTTAAAACTTACGAGTGGAGAGTAAAATGCGGAACCTTCCGATCCAAGACCCACATAACCCTGGGTTGGGGTTCCCGTGTAGGGGGTCGGGCCCAACAAGTTGGACGTCAGGCCTGGAAGTCTTTGGTAAGAGTTGAGTAGAGCGGATCCATACTGGCAAGAGCAGATAGTTTGGCCCGTGTGGGGGTCGGTCATCACCGGCCGGCCGTTCTCACAACAAGCCCGGGGGGTAGGGGTAGAGCTAGGAGGGCTCATCTGTAAATAAGAGAAGAGTGGTACACACGTGCACATAAAATGTCTCTCTCTGTCTGTCTTAAAAAATCTTGTTATAATATTATCTTTGACAAAATCATGTAAACTTATTTTAAATTATATTATGTGTAGGTTCCATTCCTTTCTTAAGCATCCCACATTCTTTTAAAAATTTTTACTAGCCAATATATACCCAGCACATTTCACATTATGCCCATGTAGTTGCATTAGCTTTCGAGTACAATTGATACTAGTATTATACTATCCTTTAGTGGCAAGTTCTCATACTATACATAAAGTCGAAGTGGCTTTTACATCAATCCCTTCGCATTTACTGCAAAATAATATGTGTTAAATCATATTGGCCTTTCGTATGTTTTATCATGCGTTGTATCCCATCATGAAACAGTAATACAACAATCAACGATCTTTCCAACGGTCATGTAAATGCATTCAATAAATGTTGCAATAGTTGCAGTGCATATTAATTGACCACATAGCCTGAATACAGATAACTCTAATGATACCTTAACAATGCACTCCGTAGCACACACAATTATATAAATATGTATTATTCATTTTTTATTTTTGTGTGTGTGCAGAAATGTATTTATATGCGGTGTAAGTAAGTATAACAATACCAGATTATCACATACCCAGAATAGAACTGTTAAAAAAATAATTAAACTTGCAATAGCTATAGTTGAAAATTGATAAACTAGCACATTGTTTTACCGAATTGTACATGCATTACGATAAGATACATATTTAAAGCGTAACCTGAGATCTCCTAAAAATATCTTATTAATTGAAAATCACTCATCTACCTGCTAGTGTCGTTTTGATAATAGGTTGTTATTAATGTTTGTTTATTCAAAAACTAAATCATATATTTGTAAAAATAGGGGTGGTTGTTCATTGTGGTATAATATATATATATATATGTTTTCAGTCATGAGTGGTGGGGTTATTATTAGAAATAACGTCCTTGCAAACATTCTGGACATATATACATTAACACGAATGTGTGTATAAATAGAGGATAGGTGTTAACGGTATACAGTTATGAGGTGTCAAGGATGTTAATTTCCACTAATTTACAACCTAGTTAACACTGACAGATAATACCTGTTTACTGCTAAATGATCCATGTTTGTCAAAGCCAGGAAATCAACTTTTACACGAACGAGACCATTACAAAAATTTCAACAAATACGTGACTAAATTAAGTCATCAGTGGAACGAACCATGACGTCACGGCGTTGACACCAACATGTCGGGAAACGTCGGTGAAAATATACACACCCACACCTCTCCGACGATGATATATACATGGTTGAAATGTACATGAAACTGTGTCAATTTCTTACCTGGGTTGTGGGGAGGCTTGACGTGGTGGCCGGGAAAGGAAGATGAGCGTAAGCCATCATTTGGTGAAGGAACCTCGAGACTATGGTGCCAAGTCCGTGCAAACCGTGGTATGTAACGTCCACTGAGGACCGAGCTTATTGCCGTCTCGTGTGAGACAAGTAGTTCGATCTATGTTCAGGTCACACTAAACACCTCTTGTCGACGCCAGACCACATGAACCGTTTTGCACAGTTAACATGCCACACTTTTCAGATGTCCTATCCTTTTGCTCATTAATATTGAATCATAGCACAACTCTCGCGTAGTGTTTACCATATGATCGCCACTTCGGCCCCTATAATTGGAACGATGCGTTGTGCTTTTCTCTCATTGGTGCAACTGATAGCTAAGCGAGAGAGTCTTTTATCGATCGGTAGCGACTACAGGAAGCTAACCCCGCCCACTCCGTTTTGATTGACGTCGGACACTCGCCCCGCCTCTTGACTCTCGCAAATATATATATGACAAAGTGCCACAGGCTTGGTAAAGATTCCAGATGCGGCCCATTTGGTATTCTTTGATTAAAGTTAAGTGAAAATGATTAACAACTTATCATCGTCAATTATCGAATTAGACATAGGTTTGAGACACACGAGTTTCTAATCTTACTCAATGTTTCCACGTTGCGTACAAATCTGACAGAATTTTCTAATAGGAAATAAGACAGTGATACGTTGTACCACGCTTCTTGGCGGAAATCCACGCTACAATCAATTAAAAATATCTCAAAAGTTAAATTAACCAACAGTAAGCTTTTATCTAACGTAATTGCGCTGTCATTTGTGTAGATATATCTTCAAAAGTACTGTTAAAGTTTCGAAATTTATTTAAAAAAGCAACTGGTTCATTGTGTTATGTTCAATGGTCTTGACTGTTGTTGGGTATAAAACTGTACTAGATCATCGCCTATTATTTGTTGGAACGCTTTTAGGAGAGAAAGAAAAAGGGAGATGCTATCTATTTTAAATAACTTACCATTATAGTATATTATTGAAAATATGAACAGGGAGAAATAATAATGTGTATGTCTATAATAACTTTCTTTGCAAACTGAAATAATTTATTTATTCTCAAATAGGCTAAATGAAGAGTGGCAGGTAGTTCTAAGAGTGTCGTGCAATCAAACCGGTGGGTGAAAACGTGATTACGCCACTTGCACCGACTGGAATGGAGTAGAAGGGGTGGGAAGTTGGGGTGGGGAGGTGGTGGTATTTGCAATACTTCTGATTGGCATACTGATTGTTACTGGAGAACAAAATATGATACCTGCTATACTTCCGATCTTAAAGTGTACTAATGCACCCTGGATATCGGCTTCATCTCCTAACTAGTTGGATTAACCATCGATTATCGATCATGCACTATCGGATATCAATCACAATATTGCTTACTTTCAGACAGATCCGAGCAAATCTTAGTATTCGTCGAGAGCGCTACATAGGCCTACGTCTTAATACTTTAGATAAATGTATGGAATCCCCAAACAAATATACGCTGTGCATGGGTTCCTGGTAGTAACGATTCATATCGAAATATTAATTAAACATGGTCATCATTTATCTTATGTAGTTCTTTGCGACCGTTATAATTTAAAGAGGAACGAGTTATATTCAAAATACCTGTTCTAAATATACAGAAGGCTGGGACAAAAGTAATAGTATCAAGTTCTTGACTGACATACATAATTAGTCATATTCAAAGCTTTCCCACTCATCCAAATCAATATCTTTCAATATGCTTACTGAACCTAACGAACCGTATTTGATTATCAAGTTGAGAAAAAAAATCATCAGCTTTTAAAGTAGGTACTTCATCAAGTAAACATGCAATAACACTTTTAGATTAATAGCACAACACAGTAAGATTGCACCCTTATATTCTAGCCCTCCCTGAGGCGGAGGGTCGATACATCCAAACAACAGGCCCTGTCTTGGGATATTATCAGGATGTAAGAGGACTTTCGAGCCTCACCCCTCGGGCTAGCGCGTGCTGTTCGAGCCCGGGGGTAAGGATCTTTACTTGTGCTATAGTCAACACGGCGGGTGTAAACACGTCAATGGATGTCGATTTCAGTCAATCACACGGTGTGATAGATGTGCGAAACACGAATTTCTCATATCCAAGTTGTCGGTTGCAAGGTGGGTATTGTCCATCTAATCGCCAACGGCGATATAGAAAAACGGATTTTTCTTCTTTTTACGCGACTTGTTGACAGTTGGGGAGTGATTTCTGTTCTTGATTTTACCACCGTGTCAATCTGTCTACTTGATTCTCAAAATGGGGGAGGGGTTGTGTGTATTATGCAGTATTGATTATATATTCCCCATTCCGAGGGATTCCATATTACGCGGGCGGTTAAACAACATTAACCTCATGTTGTTAATTACCATTAATAAAAATTCGTAACTCATGTAACAATATAAGGATGTGATGAGAATTTGTAATCAATAATTATTAACATCGTTTCGTATGAAAGTACGTGACAGATTTTCAAATATTTTCTCTGGAATATCAATGTATGGGGACTCTTGCCAACTCCTACGTTGGTGAGGCGTGTATAATCCATTCATGGGATATCGCGAAACTCGCTTTTCAAGCGTATAGTTAACCGAAAATGAAAATAGCATAGCAGGTGTTTTAATGGTCAAGGGGACACAACTCCGCCTTCAGTTTCCAGTCGGCAATCCGCTTGGCATACAATTCCCGTTTCCAGTCTAAGGTGAACATACAGAGAGCGTTATGTTTGAAATACAGCAAGGTATCGGTGTGTGCGCCAAAAATAATACCATAGTGTTGAATAAAAAAAAAAAAGCTGTAAAATAATAGAAGACTGCATCGATTACAATTTTCTGAAAAGAAGTACTGAATTTTACTGAAGATAACCTCAGCTGCATGTAAACAGCTGGAACAAATGCAAAAATTAGTTATGCCATTACTAGGAGCAACTCGAATAGTATTCTCCCTAAAACAAATTATCAAAAAGGCATTTGTTCTATTTCCTCTTTGATGTTTGATGATCGAAATATAGGATAGCTATTACAATTATACCCTGAGAATACATGTAATAGGTATTAACGTATTTAGACTGCCTATACGTCCACGATGTCAGAGAAGATGATAATGCCAACGCTGATAGGTATCTGCACTTAGTTTATGGTCAAAACACAGATAACTGTCGAGACATGATGCAAAGTAAAGTATGTGTGTGTGTGTGTGTGTGTGTGTGTGTGTACGTGTGTGTGTGTGTGAGTGTACGTGTGTGTGTATGTGTGTGTGTGTGTGTGTACGTGTGTACGTGTGTGTGTGTGTGTGTGTGTGTGTGTGTGTGGTTATTACAAAGTGTCTGTTTAAAATGTTAGAGTCATAAATACGTTGTTTTGTATCTTTATAGTTTACTATTTACTACTTCGACTAAACAACTACTTCGACATGGCAACCCCTACCATGTGATTACTTCACATCATGTCAATCATCTTTGTTTCCAGGACGCAGTGCCACTGATTGGTAGATCGTCAGCGTTTAGAGATCCAGGATTCGAACCTGCCCAAAATATCCGGCACCGATGTCCGAGGAATGCGTCTTTATGTTATTTATTTTATGTCTATTTTGTATTGTACATTGGTGTGACGTTAATAAACTAGTGTCCGTCTTTCCGACGCGAGCGTGTTGAGGTGCGCTGTCTGGTTCAGTCGTCACTCTGGGTTCATCAGTATTATAGTACAGGCAGGTTTGCTGCAATATCCAGAGCTACAAGAGTTGTCTGTCTTGCTGTGACAAATTAACAGACTGCCATAGTCCTGAGCGAGGTATGAAATGTACACATACAAACAAAGGAGAATACTCTGATGGTTTTATTTATTGACTGTATTTTGGTAGAACGTAGTACCAGACTGTACGTCTTCTAAATGTCGTCCTCTACAACAGATAGTACAAATCAAAGTTGGTAAAACACACACATAGAAAGCAAATTAAAATTACATCATGATCATTGAAGATGGAATAACTTGCATTTCGTACCTGAAAGCATATGCCCATTAATCGCATTTCGTAATTGCTGTACACGGTGTATTTTTGTATGAACACATTTTTCATCATATCCAAACTATTGTAATTATCATATTTATCTTGCCAATCAGCTGTCAATAGCATTGTGAACGAAGCGGTATGTATATTCAATTATTATTATTATTATTATTATTTATCTGCTTTCGATAAGTAACTACCTTCCATCACGTCGCGGGCATATCTCTGCATTTCAGAGAGTACTTCTCTCTCAGAATCTGTAAATGATAGAAATGTTTATTTGTAAGCTCTGCCAGTTAAAAAGACGTACGCTAGCTTGATGTAGTGCTATTGAGGTGACTGTACGTAATCCATTATGATAACATAGTTTCTTTATTCTCGACTTTTTTAAAATTAACAAACACACGTAACTGTTAGTAAATGTACCAGTCAATCAATCAATCATAATATAAAGCACAATATTGCTACGCATGTCTCGATTATATACTCTCCCCAAAAAAAAGAAACGCATACCGGTAGGAGTAATCGTATTTTTTTGTATTATCAGTTATTTTGACGGAGTAGGTTGAACTGGTGTTTCGTTTGTTAAATGTTGATGTCTTTTAGTTTGAGAATGGATTTCTGTGACAGACAAGGTGTATACGTGTGTATACAGGTGTAGAATCAAAAGTTTCGCCCGAGATTGCATAATTGAAGATGATAGATTTGGTGGTGTGTAGTATCAAGATGTCTGCTCCCATATCCTAAGGCCGTAGAACACATCTGGCACACGTAAAGGGAAATCTTACCGCAATACGCTAACGATACAGAATTCTCCAAAGTCACCTTATTGGCGTTTAGAGGGACATTTTCCAGCAGGTTAATTCCAGACCTCATAATACACGTGTGAACATGACTTTTCTAGTGAACCAGAACACCAAATTGATGCCATGACCTTCTAAATCGCTAGAATTGAATTCGATTAAGCATCATTGGGATGAACTTTGTCGGCGACTACGACAACGTCAATTGCAACCTCAAACGCTTCATGAAGTTCGATAGACATTGCAGGATGAATGGCCAAGAATACCACAAGGTCGAATGCGGATAAGTATACAGTCAATGAGTAGACGGTGTACAGCAGTTATCCAAACCCCTGGCGGTCATACCAGATACTGTCTTCAATCCCACCGTGTGGGAGACTCTTATCATTTGCGTGACCTTTTTCTTGATTAATGAACAAATCGGACACATTCCAGTCACGATGTGAAATTTGGGCTTTGTGCATGCAATAATCATTCACCAAAGTGGTCTTAAAATAAGGAAATCGTAAGAGAATTAAAACAACTATGCGTTTCTTTTTTTGGAAGAGTATATTTACATTACCCATGTTAGGTGTCCGGACCAGGGTATCCTTTCACGAAGCTCTCTTATCTACTAAGAGACTGGTAGCGCTCGCTTAGCAGTGTATTAGCTATC
>JAUTBQ010169572.1:0-11876 GCA_032361185.1 Lepetodrilus ovalis | reverse complement strand
AGGTGGTAGCAGAATAGTGAACATGGTGAAGGTGGTAGCAGAATAGTGCAGGTGGTAGCAGAATAGTGAAGGTGGTAGCAGAATAGTGCAGGTGGTAGAAGGGTGGTGCAGATGGTAGCAGAATAGTGAACATGGTGAAGGTGGTGGCAGAATAGTGCAGGTGGTAGCAGAATAGTGTAGGTGGTAGCAGAATAGTGCAGGTGTTGTCAGAATAGTGCAGGTGGTAGCAGAATAGTGCAGGTGGCATCAGAATAGTGCAGGTGGTAGCAGAATATTGCAGGTGGTAGTAGTGTAATGCAAGAGAGACAAGGAATCCATTTATCTTCTCCACAGTGTATGTCAGTGTCGCATCGATGGAAGATTAGCATACAATGTAATGTCAATATAACTGGTATATACAGTTAAAGTGGTTCATCAGTCTTTCAATCACAGATGGTTGACCTAAATAATGAGACTACTTACATTTGATTTGTCCACCCAAATGTTGTTATTTACTGATGCACTTAATCCCCAACACTCAATAGTTTCATTATTTATATGAATGAATGTTACAGACATTAATTATCTTGCCTTTGATGCATCAAGTAATCTATGAAGGAAACACAGCTGTGATGTATTATATTTTAGTTGTACATGTACCACTTTGAGTTATGTCCCTTTGCATTAATATGATGAAGCAAAATAAAAGACAACCACATTCAGGTTGTCAAAGTACACTTGATTCAATCTATCATGGGATTGCAGTGGCATTTTGTCTACCATACAGCAGTGGAAAGGTTTTTGAAAGTACAAGCATGATTTTATGTTTGCCAAGTGAATGTACTTTACACTTGTAACAAAGAACTAGTCCAAAACGACCATAAATATCTGTGGTTGTATGCCTTCAATGTAACACACTGATATTGCCACTGTAACGCACTATTAACAAATAATTGCATAAAAATCCAACTTGCGTTGACATGTCTATTTCAATCTGTTCTTGCAGCTACGAGCATGTTGTGGATGAATGGGGTCACCAACTTATTCATGTAAACATTGTCACTGGACAAGGTGTGTTAAGTAAACACATCAGACTTGTACTATTTGGTTCTAGCATGCAGGGCAGCAATGAGTGTTAGTACTAATGGAGCCTCAGTCAGGATTGTGATGGCTCCAGCCCATCTGGGCAAATTGCATATTGTTCAACTGACTTGTAATTCAAATATATTGACTGGATTGTTGACGTCCAGTTCAAGGACTGACAGCCAATCTCCCACTGACCTGTGGCCTGTGAGGCGTGTTATTAGATAGGTGACCACAGATGAATGGCCGGCCTCTACTTGGGTATGTCTGCTGTAGAGTCGGTACTCGCACCCAATGTGTCGCACCCAATGTGTCGGCGGCTCTGGTTTGGCATCTGGCTTTGTGTCTGGATCTGTGTGTGGGTTTGGTCTTGCTTGGCGTTTCAATTGATGTCTTGGTTTGAATCTGGTTTAGTGCCTATGGGCATCTGGATTGATGTCTGGGTTTGCTTTTTTTCAGTTGGTGTTTGTGTTGATGTCTGGATTGATGTCTAGGTGAGTGCATGGGTTGGCATTTAGGTTTCCATCTGGGTGGGTGTCTGGGTGGGTGTCTGGGTGGGTGTTTTTGTTGGCTTCTTGGCTGGTTTCTGTGTTTAAATCTGACTTGGTTTTCATCTGAATTAGCATCCAAGTGTAGCTTGGCATCTGGGATGGGGTGGGTTTGTGTATGGGTTGGCATCTGGAGTGGCATTATGGTTGGCATCTATATTTCCAGTGGATTGGATTCTAGGTTGGCTACTTGTTTGGCACCAGAGCATTAATACATTGAGTCAGAAATGTACACAACAATTGTGTCTAAATATTGAAAATGTAACATGTCTGCAAAAATGTCCTCAATTAGTTCTGCAATATTTTGGGTTGGCGCTGTTCTCCATTAAGGAATTGGCACCATTGATAACGGAAATACCCAATGACTTGACCAGACCATGAGACCCTGGAGCTGATGTTTAGCCAGATTGGGGCGCCATTGGTACAATAATTGGAGTGGGTTTCATAGTCCAGCTTCACAATGTCTTCTACAAATAGATTTGTTTGATGGTGCCATTCATCCTGATGACCCCCACACCTGATTAAGAAATAGGTCACGCCACTAATCACATATCATCTGCCCAATATCCATTGATCATGTACTGGATGGTGATTTTCTTGTATGGTTTGGATTTATTAAATGTGAATCACAATATAACAGGTACTGTTTTATTAATTTAGCATATTTTGACTTCATTATCATTTAGATCAATATCAAATTTACATTCTCAAAAGAAATGTATACTAATTCATAAAACAGCTTTTCTCTGAGATACCTATTAAATACACCATCCAACTGCTCCTCTAACACGACTTCGTAATACCATGAATACAGGATGCCAAGTCCCTAGGTGACAGTTATAAAGTTAACACCAGGTTAGCCAACAGAAAATCAAATCAAATAAAAAGAAGGAGAGTGCTAATTCGTTGTAATGTGATTTATATAAACAAATCATGTTAACATATTTCTATTCTTTCTCCATCGTAAGCTTCCATAACCATGTGAAGTTTAAGTGAATCAATTCCATCAGGTTTCAGAACGGGGAGCCACCCACAAAGGAACCGTTTTTTCTCGACAGATGTCTTTAATTTCAAGACGGCTCTCGTACTTTATGCCCTGTTGTCCTGATCAGTCATGTATGTGAGGATGAGACGGGACGAGATGTCCTGGAAAGTCCTCATTCAGGACTCTGTAATGTGTCGCCGACAACGTGATACGCAAAGTTTGTAATTCTTGGAGCAGAAATTGCTTGGTGATGAAGCTGGTGCCTATCCTCGGGGAAATCACGGGAGTAATCAGATCAATCTCCGTCGACAACGGCCGACTGTCTCCACCCTGCGCTGGACGTCGCTGAAACTGTCCTCACGCCGCTGTCACATCATTAGGCGCGATCGTGACCTTCAGGAAATCTGGTCAATTTATCAACGCGATCTGCGACAATGACTTCCTGTTAAGTAGGTGGACATGCATTTGTTTCTTTAATAGGCGGAGACTGTGTAGGAGATATGACCTGGTCTAGACTATCCATTCCAGTGGGATGTTTGGCAAGTGTTCTAGAATCGTAAAATAACCGGAACTATTTATCTTCATGGAGAAGATCTGCTATTAGTGGACACTTAGCTCCAGGACTATGAAACGTTTTGAGTATGATTTCGTGCTGAAGCTCAATGTATATTTGTGAACAAAACCTTGAGTTGAGCATGAGTTTATCATCAAAAATGTTTCATAATCTCAAGGTCAATGACCCAAGGTCAATGACCCATAAGTCTGAGAGGAGAGTAGTGCCTTAAGATACACAGAAATGATAGGATTGAGATATGTGAACATATAATGATATATGTACAGTTTATATAAAGTTAGTTTTAGATTATTTGAACATCAAGGAATTTTCACACACCTAGTATAAGCACCAGTTATTCTTCAAGCACTTGCAGACACATTGGAAGAAGAATGGCACCAGATTCCTCAAACTAAGTTCTGAAAGTTTGAAGAAAGCTTCAAAATATCTTCTGGTTCTTAACTTATTTTGTTGTGTATATATTTACCCAAAGTTTCTCATGTGACGTTCTGATTTCTTGCCCTATCAGCTCAATTCGCTCGTATATGAGGAAGAGTCCGACTCGTTCTCTCATTTAACACTTGTCATGCTAGCAGCAGCTCAGAAGTCACTGACCTATAGCACCGCGAGTGTTCCCAATCCAGCAGGGAGAGGTTGATGAGATTGTGTCTGTTGACACACTGCACTCGGGACGGACAGCAGGCTCTTCTACTCGCTCCACCTACGGGACATCTTCTCCAATCTCGCTCCAGTGGGACATAGTCTCTGACAAAGCTAAATAAATGAAATGAATAAAAGCAGTAAGCTGAGACACTGGACGAGGAAGGACTCTAGACTCGAGTCTATGCAATCAGTATCCACTAATGTGATAAAAAGCTACAAAACGTCGCCATGCATGTGGGCCGGCCATTATGTCGAGTTACTGACAAGCCGATCATCATGGGATGTCCAATAAAGCTTAGCACTACTGGTGTGTGTCACATGACTGGTGTGTGCTGCCACCTATGCATACAATACCGAGATGTGTAACTCACTTACCCATATTCACATCCTTTACCATTGTGTCAGTCCATTTCTGCAATATTCTGTCGATATTATTAATAATCTGTTGCGGTACTACAGAGACTTGATTTACGGCCGTTAGTAATTGTGACTTCCAATCATGATCAGTGCATGTAGACCTTTAATGTCCGTGTCTCAGAAGTATGGTTGGCAGCACACCGAAATATACCACTGGTACATTGATCTCTCAATAGTAATGGAGACTACACATTCAATTATGTTGACCAGTGGTGTACGTGTTATCATTATCATAAATAAAACGGGTTTTAGCTTGTAATTACTACTTTTATCTTGAATATGCATTCAAGTGCATGTGCTCATACTGGCTTCAGCCTTTGGAGTTACCCTTTGGCTAAGTTAGTTGAGCGTTGGACTTCAGACAACTCTGGTTTGAATCCCGGGTCGGCATGTTCTTGTTTTTTGGCACCCAGCATGGTGCCAATGTACAAACGACTCACCTATGGGTATTTGACATCTCAAAGAGAATGTGTAAGGAATGAGCCTAGTAAAGAAACGTTTTACTTGATGGTGGCCAAATGTCAACGTTAACTACATTTCAAACTTCACAGATGATTCCTTTTTTGTTTTTTACAAAACGTTGGAACTTCATGCGGCTATGAATATCATAATTCATTTCACACACTGCTAGTCATCATTTTTCTTCTCTCCCTTTGTATCAGATGAGAGAACAATCACAAGATACACAAGTCCAATTATCTTACAAAACATTTAAGGGGAAATCATGTTAGGAGGTTATAATTGATTGAAGTTGAGTTGTAAATTGTATCGCATGTTTTAAGTTACACCATAACGGTATCCGTTCCTAAGCAATTACATCCAACTGAACTTGGTCGGTCCCAGTCGAGCTCTTCGCAATATTCCGCATCTCAAATTGCCTCTCATTATAAGGATCGTCCGTCTCTAAAAAGTGGCAGTGAGAGCTTTTCTCCATTTACGTTGACGGAACAACTTGTAATGGTCATGTCTTGAGTGATGGCGCCACATAGGGGAGACAACCCAGGCCATTTGTCATCCGACACCTTCTGATATTACATCCATCAGTCTTTAGCATGATGAACAGCGGGATGGACAATCTGGAGACAAACTGACTGACTGACGACATCTACAAGGAACCGCTTCTTGAGAATCCATTTTCATTTTAACTTTCAGTTAATTATATATCCTGAAATGAATTCAGTTATGCTCTACCATAATTAAAAAAGGTATTTTTAAATTGTACATGTACCTACATTCCCATATTTCAATTAACACTTATTCTGACACATAGAATTAGTGGAGAATTTGAAGAAAGTATTTCCTATGGATAATATTCATCCAGTTTCTATCAGAGGCTGTATAATGTTAAGATTCCACCGTTACTTAGCAAAATTAAACTTTGGTAATTTTAACCTTTTTCCCACTGAAGGCAACTGGGGATGCCATATTTCTCTATGACATTTGTTATACCTAACAGGGAGAATGTTAAATATTGATTATCAACAAACCACTTGATTACCGGTAAATGACAATCAACATCTAGAAATCAATGTATTCAATATTCCTGAACAATGGAGTTACTTTGTTGAACTGTGTTCAATTAAAAGAAGAAATTGTTAATTATTATTTACATGTACCTAGATTGTTTCCTTTTGATTACTACAGTTAACCACCTCTCTGTTGAAATGCTAGTACACATGATTAAGTTCACTGGTCTTGTGTTACTTCTAGCAGGAATGTGGTTAAAGTACAATAAGACAGTATGAATAATAGCAAGAAAATAATGTTTACAATATTCCCTACTATTCCTTCTATTGATATTATGATGGTTAAACTACTAATGAAAAGAAACATACAAGTCAGAAAGTAATCTATATAATTGATCTGCCAATTGGCTGACATGTTGAACGTACTTTTGGTAGGACAGCCCGGATCAGATTAAGTGGAATCATGTGCATTTAGGAGACCTCCAGAGAAGGCAATCAAATAATTTTAGATTTTCTGGGTTTTATTGACAACACTGTGGACATTGAAGGTTTTAACAAAAATTAATACTTTTGGTCTAGGAAAGAAATTTAGGTTAAGTGAAATGTTCTGATTGTGAAGAGTAAATTTAGGTTAAGTGAAATGTGCTGATTGTGAAGAGTAAATTCATTATGTGGTTTGTGATGGTATTGATAAGGTACTGTATTTTTATTTTATGGATATTCTCTAGTTAAAACCAATTAATTAATCTTTTTGTAACATTACATTTTTTTTTTTTTTAGTATCATTTTCCTGAAATTGTGTTTGTAAGTTGTCTGGATATCTAATGTTTTATTATATTTGAGATTTTATGCAAAATCCATTGTGAAATGAAGAAATGCAACAATTATATGACAAAGGGAGGCAACTATTGGAGCTCTAGATGCCAAGCTCACTTTCATACTTTGGTCTTCAGTAACCGTGGAGATCAATGATTCTTGAAGCCATGGCAGCACTCCGTAGCATATCTTCATTAGAGCAGTGATGTTGATGTACGGTGATGTACGTAGTGATGTCTATACACCAGCTGTCTTCACAGGTGTAGTTACAAACCTCCATACCTGGATGTATAACTTGTAAACAACGTTTAATTTGATTGGCCGAGATGCAACAAATATGTCAGCTAGTGATGGAGTGAGAGAGCGTGGAAGGTACTCCAATCTTTGACTGGGAGGTAATTGAATCGGACATGTACACTGCTGGAAATACTTGGCGATCAAATGCAATAAACTAACTGTTTAAGTAGGAGATCTCTAGAGATCATGGCTATGCTCACAGATTATGTCCATACAGAGATCTGGTCCATTATTTCAGGTTATATTATGTCCATACTGAGATCTCATCCATAATAAGAGATTATCCATAACCTGAGATCATGTCCATGTTACTCATGTCCATAAAAAGAAAATGTCATACTACAAGATTACTTCCATGTTTTGACATTATGTCCATAATTCTGAGATTGTGTCATAATTTGAAATGTCATCTATTCTTTGAGATTGCGTCCATATTTTGATATTGTTACTCTCAGACTTCATCCATACTTAGAGACTGTCCATCCTCAGTATGTAATACTGAACATATATCACGATTACTCTCGTAAACCATGTCACAACTATCCCATAGTAATTATCCTGTCAAAGATCTGACTGGTGCACTTTAAACAAATCACACAGGGTAGAACCAACTGAGAAATGTTACATAGAGAGAAATCCTCAACTCCCATAGGGTCAAACCTTCAAACCTGTAGCTGAAATAAATAAAGGTGTACATTCAACTGATGGTTTGCATTCTGCAATCCTAGCAAGAACAAGATGAAGGGTTCATCCTTGAGTTGGAGTTGTATCAATGTACGTCGCTCAGCAAACACTGCATATGATGCTGACAACGATATGTATTTTGAATTGTCCATCGTTAAAAGTAACACTTTTTATTGTCCATTATTCTGGTAACACTTGGTAAATACCAGACGTAGTGAAGTCCTGAAGGGCCAATGAAACATGAGCATAAAAGCTGAAAGTTGGCTGCTTTAGCCTCAGTCTGGTGCCTTCCCTCACAATTGAGCTGATTCCCGTAAATAATGGATGGTTTAAATCCTTTGTTAAGTATCTGTTGAATTCTTTTTATCTGAAATCAATAAACTCGATTTGAGTTTCGCCGTAATTGATCTGATGTAAACCCATGGGCATTTGTAGTGGGAGATAGGTTGCTGTATTTGAAGACGTACCAGTGATTGTGAGTTGGTCATGTATCCCACGACATATGCTGATTATGTAACCCGGTGTGACCAGAGCCAACCATTGAGTTATCTGTGACCACAACTATGGTAGACTAAACCTGCTGTTGATCAGCAAAACAACTACCATATTATTGCCCATCTCTGAGTTATAGACCCCATCCACAGTTCATCACCAGTGAAGTGCGTGACAATATGCAAGGTTCACCATAAGATATTTCACAGAATCAAATAATAATATAACTGGTACCATCAATATTAATTTTTTACCATAAACAGCACATTCCTGGTGCTTTTTTATTTTATTTTCCCTAAACATTATATTCATGTATATAGTCACCATCATATTATTAATTACTCTGTTTTAGGAGCATCAGTACTCATCTTGGTCATTTAACTTTTGTAAATTCAGAGAAGTTGTATTTAACGTACATTTATCCGTAATTATTAACGTGAAAACCTGACTACCAGTATATCGAAGCAGTTGGATTTTAAGACGGTACCTCTAATATTGGATCAGTGTGCACTCAATTGACCATCACAGCTCCATGGGAGTATTCTAACCATTTCAAGTGCAAGAAGGTTTCCATTCACATTAATATTCGCTCCTACCAGATACGGGGATATTTTCCAAACTAACGCACTTGTCTAAGGTGGCATCATGAGCCATTTCAACTTGTGTCTCAGTATGGGGCAGGAACTAATCATACATACTCTCAGGCTAAAGTTTACCAACCCCATCTAACTACTAACGAGCACAATCCTGCTCACATTTAGCAATCTCTGAGCGGTTTAAAGGACCACTTACCACCTGTTCCAATGAAGTCTGACATATCCTATTTGTTAAACAGTATAGACGGAGCTGGTGTATGTTTATGACATGTGGCACACTCATCAAATGTCAAGGTCACTTAAGTGTTACATCTCTTGTATCAGAGATAAATATGATGTCGAATAAAAGGCCAGGTGATTAACCCTCTCCATGCTGCAGGCAACCAGAGATGCCTAAACAGCAATGTATGTCGATACCTGGCAATAGAGCAGGGACAGGGTTAACCCTCTCCATGCTGCAGGCAACCAGAGATGCCTAAACGGCAATGTATGTCGATACGTGGCAATAGAGCAGGGACAGGGTTAAAGGTATCGGGATATGTGGGTCTGGGATGGTCTCTCAAAGGTCTATGAGATCTACTATGAGATGAAACACCATTAGATATGGTAGTTATCTTTTTCCTTTTATTTTGTATTTTTCTACAGATTAATGTAACTCCCAAGATCATCAATTCATGAAATGCTAAAATTCTTACTTTAACTCTTTGGTGACAAACATTGTGGTTTCACCTCCAACCTTCCATTACCCTGCACGAACATAAACCTTCATAAGACTTTGTGAAAATAACTATGCACCCTGTTTATGACATTAACAGTGTATGCAGTGATCATTTATCTCACAACAGTTGCCTCCCTTTCACAGCTGACTTCAATATTTTTTTTAGATATAAATATTTTAGGGTGACTGGTCTTGGATCAAAATTTTCTCAAATATCGCGAATGTGCGTGGATGTTTTTAAAAACTCTCAGACAGGTCCTGGGTTCTCTACTTGTTTCCGTGGTAATCACTGAACATTTCGATTCATTTATATATCTAGCTTGTAGTCCGAATGCTAATCTTTAATTTGATACAAAAATATTATATGTACTATTGAAATCAGTAACGACAGTACCATGATGAAAAATGCTGAAATGGTGTGTAGGTCTACACAGCTGACATCGGTGGCCAAAATGTGATATTTTGAAAGATTTAATACAATATCATGAGGAATATTACAGTTCAATACAATCATATATTGTTGATTTCAAGAAAAAAATAAAAAAATTGAATAAACATCTGTTAATATCTAATAATGGTGAATTAACAGATGTATCCCCATCAAACAATGGATTTATTATACGTTTTCTTGACATGTTCTTTTGGAGGAAGTGCAGATAACCTTGAGAAGTTATGTTTATTAGAGGTTATGTGGATAGGATATGTGGATAGGATATGTGTATAAGTTATAGATTGTCGTGTTACTGTCTGAGTAGCATGGCATATGAAGTAGGGGTGTGTGCAATGACTACAAATAGAGTGGTAATCCTTACCAGACTAGCAACAGACCTTGACCTCAAAATTCACCAAATCAGCTCGAAGGTCAGTGAACTCCAGAGGTTGTTGTGTGATCCAATTCATATCCTATATAGTATGGAATTGTAGAATACATCACCATCTAAAGAGCAGTATAGTGTAATTAAAACATGACAAGTATGAATATGTGGACACTCATGCTATCTCACTGAAACGTTATCACCATATTCATTGCACAACTAATAAGAGCTAAGCCTGCAACAACTTTATGGCATGAGAAAATCTTCTTATTTGCTCCATGGTTCAGAGGGCAATCTCAATACATATTACTCATTGGTAGTTTGTTTATTAGACAATCCTCTAATAAACATGTATATTTATGATCTAATTGGTTACAGGGGGCATACAAACGAGAAACTAACTCATCTCCGTGCCACTGGCATCAGGAGTTATCAGTTATATTGACCGGCCTATAGCAGAGTTATGTAACATTAGCTGCTTCTTCTGCAAATCATTCAGGATTATAATTAGTACTGAATTTATGCTCAGTTTATCACCTATCCTTTGGATACGATCGTTTTCGGAACCTATGTGTGTATGATTGGGTTGTATGTCAGTTCCGTTTTGAACATCAAACGTTGGTTAATGTCAATCTGAACCTACAGAGAAGATGCCGTTTGATCTTGTGTGGGTCTATCATTAGGGAATCACGCTGCTCTCTAACAGCAAGAAGACTTTAAACGTTTTTCATTGCTTCACTATAGGAGAAGCCGGAGGGAAATATTGAAAAAAAATTGCCATGTTTCCAATATTTCTTAGGTATGTCTTCGCAAAGGAACTCATGGTTTTGTTGATATTTCAGAAATCCTATCAAGACCTTTGAATGTCAGCAGAAGACTGTTGAAGGTGTCAGAAGGTAAGATTAATATGAGATTCAAATTAATATTGACTCTTGAATTGTGTCCATCCAAATCTTTGGTCTCTTTGACGGAGAGTATTGATGGACAAAGCACCAATGTCACGACTAAAGGCAATGAGACGATATTGAAAATTCAATTGTCTGATCCCTTTAACCCTCTCCTGCCGTCAATCTGAAGCACTTTCCTATTGGCATTTAAGATTGCAGCCAGGAGGGAGAGGGTTAACCAGAAACATTCCAGCTCTTACTGGTCAGCAAGTTTAGAAAGGCAACTGAAAACTTACACACTCTGGAATTCCATCCATTCTTCCTCTCTGTCAGATCAAGGTTATAAAAATCTCAGCCATTTCCCCGTGAGATGTATTGAGGAAGTAGTGCAACTGATGGATTCTGGGGGAAATATCTAAAGTAACCTGACGTGAATTTTCCTACTCGTTCATCTGGAGACAAACTGTCGGCGACAAATTCTTTTTACAACCCAAATTCATCAATACTTGCATATTTAAGGTGACTGTATTCAAATTTATTTTATGTTTTTCGATTTTATGACATTTGTCGTCTAAAGTATTGGGTAGTTCCATATACCAGTATTTATTGTTAAATGGAATGCAATAAGATAAGAGTTCAGAAAAAATAAATCTCACTAAAATCGAGGTTAATTTGAATGGCATAATAATCCAAATTGAAAATGTCCTCGGTTCAATGTAACACAGAATCGTGCAGATTGGACACCAATATTTATGTTAAAAAAATACCATTAAAAAAAAAGTAAAATAAATTTCAGTTACCGTATTCTTCAGATTTTCTGTCCTGTCTGCTCTGGGCATGTACAGTGCTGTGTTATACATGATAAATATTACAGTCT
>JAUTBQ010169551.1:0-11879 GCA_032361185.1 Lepetodrilus ovalis | reverse complement strand
TCTACTAGTCCTTAGGATACCTTTAGCATTGGGAGAAATGGCCCGGGCTAGAGGACTAGTGTTAATTTCGATCGCTGGGATCATGCACTTACGAGAGCGCTATCGTCTCATTGTGGATGAGAGAGCTTCGTGAAACCATACCCAGATGTTAATTATATTACATACAGTAATATTACCCACCTGTATTATTTACAGGGATGAAAGTTGAGGATGAAAGTAATTTAGAGCTTCTAAAAATCACCAATACACTGACCTATTAGCATGATTAGTATCCATCTTTTATGGCTGCTGAAACTAGCTGAATGCGCAGATTTTGACAAAGAGCCAAGCCAAACAGGACACTTTTTTTGTCGTTGATTTTGAACAATTTCCTTTATAGTTAAGGTCATTTATGTGCAGTGATAAATAAGATGAATGATCGCATTTAATTAATATGCTTAAATTGAATCCAATTTGTTTATCCAATTTGCATGATTTAGTAAAAGTCGTCCACACATCAAACGTATGGCCGTGACAAGCTAGTGACGACTTTTATTCGTTTTAGGACTTTAAACATGTTAGAACGATGATTTTCTATTCACATAAATATTTTCAGGATACAGCTAATCATCACATTTATTATCAATATGCCAACAAGGTATTTTTAGTTGAATATCAAGTTAACACGTTTCAGATTCAAGGTAAAGTTGAATTGTTGCGATGTTGCATATTAATATGTTTCCAGTATTTTTCCTCCATAGCATAATCATATATCAAGTAAACAACTTTTAATTCCTGTGCATAGATGTAAATATACTGACTGTTCAATTTGGTGTGACTTACAGTTGTCAAAGTGCAAAGGGATGTAACCAATTTACAGTATGTTGAGTCACCATGGTTACATCCTATCTAAGCTTCTGGGTGTATATGCAATATGCATCACATCAACTATGATGGTACTAAATTACTAATGTATTTTCATTTCTGACTTTGATGCATTTTTTTTTTATCAATAAATTTATTAAAAATACTTTGAATCTTCATTCTATTTGGGTTGCTCATTTTAATTTCACCATTTATGAGGATGTTATCTGACTTAAGATACAGCACACATTTCATGTGCGCTTCGTGAGCATGCTCGCTCTCTGGCTGGCTTATCACGCACATATCATGTTCCATGCATCATGCATGAACACATCAAGCAGTACGAGCTGTTGCTGAATAACTGTGACTGTTTCAAAAGACTTGATGAATTTGGGTTGACTTCTTTGTAGCCTGCATAGCTCAGGTGGTAGAGCGTAGGACTCGTAGCTAGAAGTCTAGAGATCGGTCCTGCCTATAGCCACTAAATTGAATAATTATATTTTTCAATGTGTGAGTGATGGTACTCTGCTGTTTGAAATGTTTGATTGTCCAATGATGAATTTCAAAATTGTACTTTCTTTAACCCTCTCTCTGCTGAATCAAGCACAGCTCATTAAGGCATCTCCGGTTGCCTGCAGCATGGAGAGGGTTAATGATGATGAACAAAACTCCAGATTCATGAAAAATACTTAACAGATTTCCAGTGCACAAGAAGGGCAGCTGTATTTTAGTAGTAGTGATTCACTCATCGCCTATAAGTGAAATATTCCCGCTGTGACATAAAGTACTAATTCATTCGTAGATTACATCATTCACTGTTAAATATTGATCTGGATTCGCTTGTTACTATTCGCAAACTGTGCAGGGCTCTGGACTAAGGTATGTCCGACGTACATGGACAAGTTAAATTGCTCTGCGGGCAACCTATTTTTTTACGTATAGATGCTTTGGTGCCTTTACAACTTGCCCTGACTAGCCCTGCGGGCAAGTAACTCAAAATGTTAGTCTGGAGCCCTGCTGTGTATGAAAGATTCCTGTTGCGACATAAAACAATAGACTCACTCACCCATTCATGCACCACCATTGTTTCAGTAGACTTTGTATTGATTATTTGCAAACCTAAACTAACGATGCTAACTGCAGCAACCAAATCTTGAATGTAGAGATGCAACTTGTGATTAACATACTGGTAGATTATGTGTGTTGTTATTGAATAAGACAATTGTTTTTAACCCTCTCCCTGCTGCAGGCAATCAGAGATGCCATAAGCAGCAGTGTATGTGCATAATACAGCAGGGAGAGGGTTACATGTTAACTTCAAAACGAAAACACTGTGGTACCAAAACGTATCAGATTCACTCTAAATCCAGGTTAGGTCCAAGTTAAGAAGTTTCGAGAATACGGCCCCTGGTGTTTATGTTGCAGGTTCTGAAATGCAGCAGAAAACCCAAATTCACCATTTATTTAACCTTCCCAATCACTTGATTATTATTATTTATGATTGATAATTTTAATAATAATTTCCTGCTTCCAGCAAGAAGTTTATAAATCACAATGTTATTGTTGTTATTATTACTGGTGGTGGCATTATTTAATAATAATAAATATTATTACAAGTATTATTATTGTTATTATTAATCTTATTACTGGTATACTTGTGTTATTTCCAGTATTATTATGATTACAAGTATTATTCCTATTACTGGTATTGTTATTTTATTATTATTATTTTGTAATTCCAAATATAATTCATTGTGGCGTAAAACAATAATTCACTCACTCACCAAATATAATTGTTTCTATTAATAGTATAAATAATCACAGTAATAATAAGCTACTGATGCTTGTATTTACCAAGCTTTCGCTGCTGTTAACTAGTAGTTAGTTTTCTTGATTAATGATACAGGATGGATTACAGTTCCCTAGCAGGGTTGGCATGTGCTGACCAGGTTTAACCCCATATGTGCTATATCTGTATATGTCAGAGTTTGTGCTTTGCCCTCTGTGAAGCAAAATTTGGACTGGCCTGGCACACAATTAGCGTTTTGCAATTTACACCATCTGGCAGATTCCTGATAACTCAGCTGATTGGCTTACAGCTTAAGAGGGTCGTGTTTCTCGCTGACCCAGTGACTGGTAGTGGGCTAAGTGCATGTTTCTGGACGTTTTCGTTGGTAAGCGGTAATTTGTAGGATGAGATATTTGTGATGTTATCTCAGTGGGGGATCAGTGCCAAGTGATAGAATTGACACATAACATGGTCTATTTTGACACTCTATATCAGCTTGATCCTCTTTCTTTAGTGCTTTACTGCTGTTTCCATGCCAACGGGGAAGATAACCATATAATTATTAAACTATGTTAATTAGTTGATGAGTGTTGTTTAATTTTATAGCTATCAACTTTTCACATACCTGTAGATCTAGCTGTAGCCAGGAGTATATCTATTCATACCGGTAGTTTCAATTGGCGAAGTTAAATAATTGAAGGGGCGGGATGCAGTGGTAGAAAGTTTCACTTCGGAGCGGAATATGTGAGTTCAAATCCCACCCGGGTGGGGGTGGGGGGCATCATTGTTCGCAGAAGCACTATCTGTAGAGTGGCACTAAAGTTATTATCCTTGGTCTGTCAGTACCAGCCGGTGCTCGCAGGTTTACTGCAACATTCAGCGCTACAGATTCGTCCTGCCCAAAACTGACAAGTCGTGGATGTTAGTGAAAGATTCTAGAAAGCGACTCTAAACCCCATTGAAAATAATTGAAATATATGCATGCAGTGTCCTGGGGGTCATTATACATGTTAGAAAATCTGCACTGTTAAAGATACTTGTGCGAATCCCTGAAAATTGCAGATTTTACCACCATTAACATTGGGCCTTTGGAAAATGATCCACTGATTATTTTTCGGAATTTCGAACATTGTACAGTGGACCCCAGCTTATCCAGACTTCTGATAACCTGTTCCCTCGCAATTCGCACGGTATTTACTAGGTACCATATATCAGGTTTTCCTATATAGATTGACTTGGACATCAGGATATTCAATTATTCGCATGATTTTACTGGGAACGCAACTGTCTGGATAAACGGGGGTCGACTGTACATGTAATAAATCTATATATTTATGTTAAGATGTATTGATTGGTATTATATTTATATGAAAGGAGCCTCTGAAATGCTTTACCATCTGCAGAAATCTAGACTTGCTTAAAAGTGTTTGTAATGGATGGATATTTTGAATAGGAGTATTCGGGCGAGAACAAGGTGTGACAAACAACATGCGTGAAATTAAATAATTTAATTATTAATAATTATTTATGGATGCTTTGTTTGATTTACTTATGAAACTGTTCATAGTTGATTTTGGGTGAGATTAATGTTTAACCCAGATTAGCTGCATCATAGTTGAAAATGACATTACAAGGATAACTACTAACTTTAAAACTTACTTGTCTAAATAGTGATACAAATAACAAATGTTATGAATTTCTACTCGCCCTTAGGACACCTTTAACATTGGGAGAAATGGAACGGTGTCACCTATAGGTAAAATAATCCAGCTGTAAAGCACTAATTCAATCAATCAAATAATTCAACACTATTTGTGTTAGAAAGTTGCCTGGTAGACATTTCATAATGCTGACAAAACTGGTGATGTTTGTTACCATATGCCGATGCCACATATATACATACTAGTAAGCTGGAACAGTTTGTAAGAAATATATTTTCCCACAATTTTGGCTTGTTCGTGTCTCATTCCTAGCATTCAGAAAGTGTTATATCTCTTGTCAATCTAGAAACTTGTTCCCCTGGACAAATATCTGCACATTCTGAGTGCACATCCCCAGATCTCAACATCTCCAAAACAAATTTGGTTTATTAGCATGATTAGTGCAGCATTCAAATTTTAAAGTGGGATCCTGGGGACATTTGAAAAGCTACAATATTATTATATATATATGAATATAAAACTAAAGGCATCTGTGGGACCCCTTATAAATTATAGATTTAACTACCTAACATTTGGCCTATGGAGAATGACTCCCCTTATCATTTTCTTAATTTTTAACACTGTTACTGCGTTATTCATGCCTCATACATTCATGTTGAGGGTCTGTTGACCTGAAAGCACAACTCCTGGTCAACTGTCAAATTTCACACACAGTTTCGCAAACTTTTGCCAGATGTTGTGAAGGTGGTGTGCCAGCAGTTGAGAGATTGGGGAGAGAGAGAGAGAGAGGAGAGATGGTTTATTCCGGACATCGTAAGGATTCGGAAAGATTCCCAGGAAAAAGGAGACAAATATTTCATTCTATTACGAGATGTCCAACAATGTGTAGGCTAATTTGATCAGGGATCTGCCAGATCTGGACTTTGGGTTCTCTGGTCTTTGATGTCCAAGCCTTAACACCAAGGCTTTCCAACAAGAGGATTTGTAGCTTTGAACCTCCACTTAATCCTGCAATGCTCAGAGGATTTCAAAACTCGTCTGGAATGCCATTCATGACTGTTTATATAATATGGGGGGAAAAAACCAAGATAACAGTTTGTAAATCAAATTGCTGTGTTTTTCATATGCTCGACTTGTGTGTATACTCGCCTGTAAAAATTGATGTAGAGCTACCTGAAACACGAGCTATGTGTTTCTATTTAGTATTAATTAACACCCCTGTGTTCTGACAGTTCCCCAGTGTTGCTTGTCTGTGAATAGAACATTATCTGCATGATCAGACCCATACCTGTGCCAAGATATCCGCGTCTTTAACTTCCAGCAGAATGGTCTGTCTGCGCTGAATTAACAAAGGCGTAGGTTTACCTATATCACTAATCTCTATGCCGTTTGATGTTAACATAGCAGGGTAATTCAATGCAAGTATTTCCAATTGTATTTCCTATTATGTGAGCATCTTTTTTTAACTACGGTACTTCAGTCAGCCAAAAAATACATCTGCAAATACAAATATTCTTTAGAGGGGCTCCATACTAACATTTTAAATTACTTGCCTGCAGGGCTTAGAATCAAGGCAAGTTGAAAAGGCACCAAAGCATCTATATGTTACAACATGGGTTGGCTGCAGTGCAATTAACTTGCCCCTGAATGTCGGACATACAAATTATATGTTAATCCAGAGCCCTGCTTTAGAGTATGCTTTAAACATGTATTTTGTGTAACACAGAGATTGTTCAATATCGCTCTTTGAAAATTGTTTCCTGTATGATGATGATGATAATAATAATTATTATTATTATTATTATTATTATTATTATTATTATTATTATTATTATTATATATTAATAATGAGAGGTTGCATGGTAAACACAGCTGTAAATGTTTTACACATTTTAATTCTAAATATCAGACATGACAATTTCCCATGGACCCACAAAATTTCACTGATATATTTATCCAGTGGTCGATTTATTTGTTGAAATCAGAATCAGCTGTTGCCATGCATGAAATATTAAAAATGAAATGCTGACATGATATACAAACATGATTAATAACAACAACTGCTACAACACACTGATAACACCTGGGGCATGTTTAACCCTTAACATCCTAAATATTTCAATTTCAATGTCGTTATGGTAATTTAATAACCATACACTTGTGTTAATTAGCACTGATTAGTACACATAATTACCCAAGGAAACTAAACCAGGCTAGACTATTACTTATGTTTCAGCACTTCACCAGTACTTCATCATGTCGATTTAAAGGCACACATCTTCATTTTTAGTACAGATAATGGTGCAAGTCTGTCCTTGTTAGAAATTAAGAAAATAGTAAGGGGTTGGGGGGGTGCTCATTTTCAATAGGCCCATTGTTAGTAGCGGTCAACTGTTATTTGCAGGGGCTCCCATAGCCACCTTTAACATTGCAGATTTTCAAATTAGCACAGGTTCCCCTTTTTTTAAATTAAATTTGAACACTGTCAAGTCTATATATTGCTTTATGGATCTGTATCATGACTATGTACACATGGTACACATATTATACATACATTCCTATTCACGCACTGGATTTAAAGGCGCACCTTTCTATTTTTAGTACAATTATGGCGTAAGACTATATCATAATTATGTGTAAACGTTTATGGATACATTGCACTTCATGTACACATTATGGATACATTTGGCTAGTACATACTGATATGCCTTCTATTTCTAGCCAGCTTGTCGTGTTACTGCAAGGACACTTTTAGACCTGCTGTCTCACACTGGGACAGAAATCACTGGGTTAGTGTGGGGTGTCCTATAACTGCACACAGCAACACCTGAAACCGATGCCTTGCTTTTGGGAATGGGAGGTGATGTTAACTGGTTAGGCCAGGAATAGAGACAGATGATAGCAGCTCATTTTGTAGCCCTGTTATGTTATTCGCTTGGACATGGTGTTTGTTCCCCAGGGTGTGGTCAAACCAATAGTGTCTCAATCAGCATCCCTCCTTGGTGGTGTGTTAGTCAAATGATCGGTCCAGTCTGGTAGTGGTCAGTTTTATGGCTGGTCTGGACAGTGGTCAGTTTAATAGTCTGGCCGTCTGGCAGTGAGTAATTTATTGTCCAGCCGGAAAGTGGTTGTGGTTTTATGGCTGTGGTTTTCTTAGTAGTTTTGGAATCCACTAAATGGTAGTCATGGTACATTGGTAGTGGTGGTCATTGGTGTTGTGTTATCCAGTCTTTCACTGGTCAGTTGTGTTGTCCAGTCTTTCACTGGTCAGTTGTGTTATCCAGTCTTTCACTGTTCAGTTGTGTTGTCCAATCTATCACTAGTCAGTTGTGTTGTCCAGTCTATCACTAGTCAGTTGTGTTGTCCAATCTGTCACTGGTCAGTTGTGTTGTCCAGTCTGTCACTAGTCAGTTGTGTTGTCCAATCTGTCACTGGTCAGTTGTGTTGTCCAGTCTTTCACTGGTCAGTTGTGTTGTCCAGTCTTTCACTAGTCAGTTGTGTTGTCCAATCTGTCACTGGTCATTTGTGTTGTCCAGACTTTCACTGGTCAGTTGTATTTTCCAGACTTTCACTATTCAAAATTGTCTCAATGCAGCATTACAAGCAGGGTGCCAATACAGGGCTCGACAGTAAGGACTGTCCGCCTGTCTGGGACAGGTACGATTCACAGGCAGACAGGTGAATTAGCCCAGATTAGCAAGCCTTTTATCTACAGTTACATGTCCGATAGGGCACAGGGACAGGTACCTCAAAAAGTTAATGTCGAGCCCTGCAATAATTGATTACTTCTATAATACTGTAAGATCGCCAAAATCAATTCGAACCAGCCAAGATCAATTCGAGCCAACTGCTTGACAGAAATATATAGCTCTCGGTGCACACATAAAATATTTGTGTACATGATGAAATCTGATAGTTTGGGATTAATACTTTTTTTGTCTCGACGTTCCAGTATTTTACATGGAATGAAATTAGCTATCAATATCTTCTCAAATAAGCACTTGACTAGTAGTACATCAAGTTACACCATTTCTATTTAATTTTCTTTATAATGAGATTACCTTTCCTTTGTGGAGATAGTTGTCCATGTTTATTGTTCTACCCTTACCCAAACTGACCAATAAGGCAGATTTCTTTGTGTGGTCAGAATAGGACTGTATTCCATGACCAGTTACCTCCATGTTAGCCTGTCAACTATGGCCAGTGTTTTGTCCCTATGTATTGGTCAACCTGAGTCTTTGGACATGCTGGACAACGAAGCCTGACAATCTGACTGTCACTCTGACAATCTGACGTAGTACAGGAAACTGCCGACAATGGTGAGTCCTTAATGAGGAAATAATTTGAAAGTGTTCGATGCACTTTGTGAAATCTTTGACTTCAAACAAAGCCACCGAAAAGCTTTCAGAATTGCTTTTAAGACCATGCCAATTTTAACAGCATGTCATTCTGTTGTATTTTGTTTGTTATTGAATTAGTGCTTTACGTTGCAACGGGAAGGTTTTGTCCACATGCAACGAGCTATTAATATTGGATTATTAACTCAAGTAAACACAATGTTAACTGAACTAGTTTATTATTATTTACCTTTCCCTTCTTGATCATGTTGATTAGGCACAGGGACTGCTCTTTATCAGTTTATGGCATATTTGCTTTCCTCCAGCATGGAGAGGGTTAAATAAGGTGATTTTTTTTTTTACTATATAGGAGAAAAGATAATTCAAACGATATTGATATGTTGGTCAGATAGAAATCTAACTGCATTTCAAACAAGACTGAAAACCATTTCACCCAATAGTGAAATCGCTAAATATATCAAAGCTCCATCTATGAACACAAATGACAATGGATTCCATAGGTTTTGTAACATAAATAACCAAATTATCAGTTATCTGCTGGTTAACGATGCTTGGCCATGAACAGGGCTTAATATGAAGGAGAGTCAATGAAGCGCATCACTATTATCCACTGCCAGCAGGATGAAGAATTAAGTTTCCGATGATGGCCATGCTTGAGCAAGTTACACTGTACACCATGCAATGTTCGGCTGTCCAGTCAGTACTGAGTACTTTCCAGGTGTACTGGCGGCGCTCGTCTGTGTCATGACATGTCGATACTGGCCACCGCGGCAGCTGTTTTTTAGTGGACGTATGGTAGCTGCTGATATATATTTGCATTATGTTACGAGGATAATTTTACCTTAAAACATGCCTGTGGAGTGTTACTGTAGGGTATATTCAATGAGACACTTGACCCTAATTTCCTATGTCAATGTTGTGTGATACCGAGCTTTTTGCGTTTTTACTATGTACTCGGTTGTCAATAAACAATTGCTTGTGACTCTGTGAAATTAGACAGCTAACTTACTATGCCCCAATATTCTGTAGGCTTCGCTAATTCTAAATATTAATTGGCAAATAATAGGAAATTGAGAAGCATGTACCATTATTAATATTAATTAACACCAAGTCTGCTGAAATTGTGAACAAGGTGAAAGTTTACCACTTGTCTACGCTGAAGATAAACCGCAGATTCAAACTACCATAAGACAGTCATATTCCATAATATGAGTATGAAATGATTACACAAGACACGTAAAGACCACAACGGATGTATTCAACGTAAGAGTCATGCAAGCCATATGCCAATATCTAAGTATATGTTGGGGGAGGCATTGCATTAGGAAGAAATCAAATCAGTGTATTCATTAACCTACACTACTTCAACGCAAGTGGCAACACACTAGAAGGTAGATAATTACTAGTTACCCAGGCAAGATTTTCTGACATATATTAATTACCTAAGCTCATGCCAAATTGGAATGCTTTCACTTGTAGGGGGAGAGTTTTTCTATTTTCATCGTCACAAAATTCAAGAAATGTTTTCTTTTTAGTAGGTCATAAGTTTATCCTACCTATTCACCTATTCATTAGCGTGGTTTAATATATAATCTGGTTAACGTATTGTCGGTGTAAAAGGAAAAGATAAGTTGCTATAGGATCACTTTGTCTACATCCTCTTTGTAAATAGGCAAAGATGAATATATGTGACCATTTTGAGTTGAACAAGATGTAAATGTAGGCTAAGGCTAAGCCCTAGGATTTTGAAATGCATTAGTGGGAACTAAGCTTTTTGCGGGCAACTGTTAGTAATAGTTTCCTTTGATATTACTGTTTATTATGATGTAGTCTTACAAACCTGAAAACGTATTGACACATTTTGAAAATGTTTTTGATTTGGTCTTTAAATAATATATTCTCAATATATACTGATTTGGCATTATAAAACCTACAAATTGGATAAAAGTACTATTACTAGCATATTAAATTCTGTTTCAGTAAATAGTGATCACATGTTTTATCAATAATTCATTTCACGTGTTACTTCCGACTTCCGATATGCATACAGTAACTGCAAGTAGCTATGGCAACATTATTAACAAGTAAGTTTTAGTAGTAGATAGGAACATTATCTACAAATATTTTTCTTTTCATTAAGTAGACATGTCAAAGTATGTGGAATTTAGTTTGAAGATACATTCCGTGAAATAACGAAAATAGATCCACCTCTGACCCCGTTTTATATCCGAATCCGCAGTGCATCGGACTGTGTTATATCGAGGGGACACTGTATATATTTTTTAAAGCCAACTTCTAAATTAATGTAAAAAAAATTATATTTATTTTTAAAGGCAAGCAACTCCTCAGCCGATGTGGATCTTTCTCTTCTCCAGACCCACAATTCTCCTCCTCCTCTTCTTCCTGTCTTCCTCCTTCTTCCTTTTATCATTTCTTCTCATGTCCTCTTCTTCTCATAACCCCTGTACACCCTTTCCTCTTCCTTCCTTTCTCCTCCCCCTCCATCCTCTTTCTTATCTTCCTCCTCCTCCCACCCCACAATTCCAGTATTTGTTTTCATAGAGAATAGTGCTGGCCATCACAGAGTATACCCGGTGTAAGTAAAGATCGTGATCTTGGCCACTTGTATACCTTGACCGAGTGTCCAAACAGAGTGTCCAAACATTGCCGGCCAGTGTGTCCAGCCAGCGGAGAGGGGATCGAGTTATTCGAGACATCCTTTGTTGCGGCCACACTTACCATGTTTGATCTTAGCAACGTTACAATATCCTTGTACTGGACATTTTGTTATTCTAAGGTCATGTATATAGGGATTATCTTCGTGAAATGTTCTTCATACATGTTGGATTGTGCTTGCGTGGTGATTTATACGTACTCGTACATACAGTGCTGGCTTATGCGGTCAATTTGACGATGTTTGCATTTTCGTAGAATTTCAAAATCGGAATTGATATTTGATGAAGTGTATACATCCCAAGAGTAAATAATTTTATATTAGCTTGAAATGCTTGTACATGAGCAGGAAGTCGAGAATAAGATATCCCAGGTGGTAGTGTATAATAATAAAGTGTAGATTTTTTTTATTGAATTGCTGCTTTACATTGCAACAGGAATAGGTATACATGGTATAACATAGTATAACATAGTACAATGCCCCCTCAATATAAGGCTGTTCGATACAGAGCGGATTCGGATATAAGGCTGGGTCAGATGTGGACCCCATTTTTA
>JAUTBQ010169540.1:0-11881 GCA_032361185.1 Lepetodrilus ovalis | reverse complement strand
ATTATTATTATTATTATTATTATTATTATTAATTATTATTATTATTATTATTATTATTATTATTATTATTATTATGTGTTATTATCATTACCTAATATTGACAGTACTACTTATTCGTGCTTATATTATATAAACGTCATAGAGACCCACTCGCTTTATATGCCAATAAAGTAAGTCAGTATTGATATATTTCCTTTGTTCTAGCCTAAACACTGACGACACAGAACAGTTATGCTTACGCATTCACCAACGCATCTCCGACATAAAAATAATTCTGATAAATCCATCATTCCAACCAAAGCAACCGCCATCACACAATCTCATGAAACATAATTACAACTTACTCACATAATAAATGCTAACATTCAAACTTTACCGACTGTAGACTTTAACTCATTTAGCAAGGATGTACATCTTGATTTTTGGACCTGCTACTCATTCTCCACGTTGTCATAGTTACCTACCTCGAATATTAAGTCTTGTGAGAAAACGTTGTGTTTTGTTATTTTAGACTGACAATATAAGAATTGACGTCAGAAGCCACTTGACGTCAGAAGTTCACTTGAGCAAATGACATGTACCATAAAGCGCATTATGGAATTTGAGGCCATAAAGCAAGTGGCTTCTGACGTCATTCCTTAAATAATACTACTACTAATAATATATTGGTATTATTGTTTTTACATAAAAATATTAAAAACAACGGTAAGTCTAAAACGTTTGTTGAAATTGAATTTTGCTTACCAAACAAAGATGAAAATGCTTTTGGAAGTAAAAACATAATGATATCTATGTCAAGTGAATGTATTTTGCAATTGTAGCTAAGAACTAGCCAAAAACAGCCATAACTATCTGTGATAGTATGCCTTTAAGTTAGTTTATAACAGTTACATGTATAGTATACTCCTTTCACTAACGACGTGTTAGTGATATGTCTCTCAATAGTCATACATGAGTTGAAATTTAGGCTACTGTAAGTACTTGTGTTTATATTGCAATACTGGTTTCATTCTATCTGTCTGTCTGTCTATCTGTCTGTGTGTCTGTTTGTCTATCTGTCTGTAGCCACTGAACATGGTTTGGCTTTTACACTAAAGATGTAGAGGCATTGCTGTTTATCGTCCGAGTCAAGCATGTTTTCTGAGGTCATTCTTTAGAAAATTGTGCGGACGTTGACCGATGACGTCATTGAGTCACGTGACCGTTTTGTTGGAAGTTATAAAGGCAATGTTTATTGGCACCATGTTATACTGACTGAGTTATGTCAGAACGTTCCTCGTTAATATTGACAGTAATATCGATGAGCGCTAGCAAAGGTATAGAACGTTTTGACATTTGCATGATAGATAGCAAAGAAATATCTCGTTTTGACATTTTGCTTTTGCATGTTCTGTACATATTACTGTTCTTTTAATTAATTTAGGCGATGCTTGTTTGATTATCTAGTTTACGTACCCTCCGGCCCATTTTTCTTTCCATTTTGGAAAATACAAATAATTATGTTCATAATATTCCCGCTGACAGCCCTTTCACAATTATTACAATCATAACAATCAATGGAGAAATATCAAACGGTAATTGAGTCAGGCAATGAACAGGAGAAGTATACATTGGTGAAGGACATGCCCGTAGGCCCGCCAGATAAAGGCTGAGGTTCAAAGGGTACGCGGTCCTTTTTTTTTAAATTGTAGACCAAATACATTTAATGCAAATCTTCAGCAGCCCCGGTGAATCGGCACAGGCTGTCGATAAGCCCATTGCATTAATTTGCTGACAATCCATCTATTCATGAACAGCAATCAGCCTAGACAAGTGGCTAACCATGGAGCAGATAACCAAGCGAACCAGTCCATCAGGCTATGGCCACTAGAAGGAGACCAGCCTGACATACTTGTATTGATATTGATCAATGTCTGTCAAGATGTTTTTGGTGCACATGCCCTCTAACAAAAGACATTGGACCAATAACAAACGAAATTAACATGAAAATATTACGTTTGCTCTGTGAACCGAGTTGTCAGGTAATTGTGTTCATCAATATGGAAGATACACCTCGACATATTGTATATGTAGGCCTTCACAATATCCCTGGACCCGGAAAAAGAAATGGCTCCTGACATCGTCTATTACACGGACCATGACCCAGTTCCAGACAATCTGATTGGCTCACGTCATTCATATTTCCTGTCTTGCCAATCAGATTGCCGGGGAATGGGTCGGGGCCCTGATGTTACGAATTGTTTTTCTGAGTACGTGTTCATGTTCAATTCAAAGTTTTCTTCATAAATGCACGTATACATTCTGAACTTGAGCATGAACATGTACTAACACATTTTCGTAATGTCATGTCCTGTGAATAGAACACAAGTTCGTGTCCAGTTCTGGTTCAGTACTCGGGAGTAGATGTCAGCTACACAGGAAGGGAAGTTCTTAATAAATATACGTTTTAGTTACGCTATCGAAACCCGCATATTGCTGATCGCTTCATTTCCTGCCAGAATTAAGTAGCCTAAAATGTTGTCTGTACTATATGATTCATGATCAATCGGTACATTGTATCTTCTTTTCTTCGGATTTTTTCCACAATTGGATCAAAATAGGATTTTTTAGGAACTTTACCACAATATGAAATATTAATCAACACTAGTCCAATATGGAAGAATATATACTAATATATAAGATATGTGCCACTAAACACAATCATATTTATTAATAATTATCTTACCTCTATTTTTCTCCGCACAAAATGCGACCCGGAGCATAATATTTTCAAAGATACCTGAAAAACAAAGTGATTTGTTACTCTCATATTCTCAATATTGCCATATGTATTAATATAAATAAACAATATATCAAGAGAGAGAAAGAGTTTGAAAGAGAGAGGGAGAGAGAGGGCGAGAGAGAGAGAGGGGAGAGAAAGATAGAGGGAGAGAGAGACAGAGTGAGAGATAGAGTGAGAGTGGGAGAGAGATGGAGAGAGTGAGAGGGTGAGAGGGAGATAGAGTATGTGTGTGTGAGAAAGAGAGAGAGAGAGAGAGAGAGAGAGAGAGAGGGGGAGAGAGGGGAGAGAGAGCGGAGAGAGAGGGGAGAGAGAAAGAGTGAGAGAGAGAGGGATAGAGAGAGGGGGAGAAAGGGGAGAGAAAGATAGAGAGAGAGACTGAGAGTGAGAGAGTAAGAGAGAGAGTGAGAGAGAGAGAGAGAGAGAGTGGGAGAGAGATGGAGAGAGTGAAAGGGTGAGAGGGAGATAGAGTATGTGTGTGAGTGAGAGAGAGATAGAGATAGAGACAGAGATAGAGAGATAAATAGAGAGAGAGAGAGAGAGAGAGAGAGAGACAGAGAGGGAGATAGAGAGAGAGCGACATACAGAGACAGAGAGAGAGAGAGAGAGAGAGAGACAGAGAGAGATAGAGACAGAGAGAGACAGAGAGAGAGAGAGAAGGAGCACACAACATAACACACCATTGCATGACTGTTTTCTTAACCGACATGGCTTGACGTCACACTTCTAGAAAAAAAGTGATTCCAACAAATTGGAAGACTGCATATGTTGGCATGTTTTGTCCTGAGATTAACGTGGCTGTTATTCTGATTAAGTATTATAAAATACTTGTGTCATCAACCGTCTCTTTTTCTGTCTTAATGCGATCTATAAATTGTTACATCTGAGTACTCTTGTCCTAGAAGTCTGCATTCGACCATTAGTATGTTTTATACACATGCATGTTGCGAGTTTCCGACTCTTTATGACTCTTTACGACCGCTAGATGGCGTGCTTCGCTGTATGCGCTCTCACTGTGTGCACCATTGACTGTTTTCTATGAATGAAGACGTAATTCTACTACTCGAAAACACTGGGGGAGCAAGCATTAGTTGCAGCGGGATCTAGATAACTGTACGACCAGGATCTGCTTCATGTCTTGACACATACTGTCCTCCAAGGTATCCGTTCAAGAAGCTATCTACTAAGATAACAGTGCAATAGCTATCGGCAAAGAGAGCGCTATGGTATCTTAGTGGAAAAGAGAAGATTCGGGAAAGGATAACCAGTTAGAGAAGTGATACATGTATTGAACTGTGTCCAGAAATGTTTTGCATAGATGAACCATGGATAATAAATTAACAACTAAAACTTGCACACCTCCACGGCAAACAACATCAACCCAGTTAATATAGGTGTCTTGTTCGAGGATCTTAACAAAATCCCAACAGGATTCTGCCAGGACACTTCCTCCTAGAGTGTCCTGCCATGGTCCTGGTGGGATTTTGCTATGATCCTGGAACAGGACACCTAACGGCCTTTTCTGTGTTCTTGCTTGTAAGAAGTTGAGATAAAACGAAACAACTAGGTCTTTATGGAATGCAATGCAATTAGGACATCAATTCTGACTCACTGTTCCAGGATGTAGACCAGGCAAACAACAAGATATTATTCCCCAAAATGCAAACATCTATCATCTTCCATTGCAGCTATTTTCACACGCGAAATCAGTTATATATTTATTTTAAATAAATCTTTATCTGAGACGTCATTGGGCGCTGACGTGATGATTAGCATCGCATGCCCCATCGCATTTCGATGGTCCACGGGGGAACGTCATTGTGATCGGTGTGACAGAATAGTACCAAGTTTGGCTCTGTCCAAAATAGCTCAGACAGCCAAAAGTGCGTCATCAGGTGTCGCGAGGTGTTGGTATCTGGCATATCCTGGTGCTTGCTGTGTGTTGGATGGAATAGATTGCCTGATTGGTGTGCAGTAGAGAGAGTATGACATGCAATTGCTCGGTGTCTGTGGTGGTGCTAAATGTATACTCCGCATTGTGTTCATACCACCAGACACCACCAATCGCCAATAGCCATGTGTATGTGTATGCCACAGTACAGCCGTGTAATAATGTTTTATGGATTGCGTTAAGACTTTGGCCTTGGCAGTGGTTTAACGAAATCTGTGAATATTTTCGGGATTTCACTAACTCACTGATTACGCGAGCTTACTGTAAGTTATATGCGATATCAGTGAACACATTGACAAGTTTGCAAGTGCTCGATTCATTGGCAAAGAGATGGATAACTATTGCTATACACATAATTATATTGACCAGCCAGGGTGTCGTTTCTCGAAGCTCTCTTATCCACAATGAGACCATAGTGTTTTCGCAAGTGCACGAGCACCGTGTATTAGATATCGCTACGAGAGTGTTTATGGCTCGTAGTAGATAAGAGCGCTTCGAGAACCCATACCCTGGGCTCTCTTGAACAGCGTAGCTCTTCGGTGGCCTTAACTCGATGCAACTTTGACAATTGGCGACATCATTGGTAAGGGTGGAGTAAAGGCTGCGGCGTAAGGAGATTCGTGAAGATTATCCCGGGTAGATCGACAGGGCCTCGCAACCACCCACGCGTCAACTACGTGCACTGTGTCCTTACGACATGGTCCAAAATATACGTAGATAGCTTAAGAGATGCTCCATGAGAAGGTCGCTATGGTCACTATGGCCGCAATGGTCACTATGGTCGCTATGCTCAGCTTAGGTGCATTGCGGATTCGACGCGGTGTCCAGAATAAAAACGAATTGTTACGTGTGTGTTCCACCTAAAACATTTGTGCCACCATGGTAGTGTTCCACTGAGCGAAGGTTATCATCTTTGTGAAAGAAGACAAGGAAAAAAAGGTCATGACTTCAACACGTTCCCAATAAACGAATTCCACCTATTCTCTAGTAGACCAACCCATAATATGCTATATTTCATGAAGCGAGGTTAAACTAATCGAACAATAATTGCTGTCTTGTATACATGCCCTTGACTATGCATTCAAATCACGTCCCAGTCTCGATTCCGTCAGTCTGACATCCAGATAAGACCCTTTATCGCCGTCAGAGGGCGCGCGTCGCTGTCTAGGCTTCAATAGCTGTCGTCAGTCATGGATCGATCTTGTTTAGAGTAGCCTGCCTTAGCAGTGAATGGGTCAGTATGTGATACGATAACAACACTGACCAAGTAATTGAATGGGAGGCAGCTAGCTACAGCTGAGACCGTAAATTGATGGTCTGTGTAGTAGCTGGAATCATAACGCTGCATATATAAATGAGTACAGGTCGGTCAAACCAGGCGTGAAGACTATAAATACAGTACAACAGTACTCAGATCACACTCGGATCTGCCTACAGTGTTATACTGGAGTAAAGAGAAGTCATTCGAGGCTGTTCCGATTGGTTCGAGGGACAGGATGTGGAATGACGTAATGCTGAATGGAAACAAGACGTCAAGGATCTGTGTGTACCTAGCACGTACCTCTCTGGTTTCATTTGTTTTGTGGACTCGAAAGTCAAGTCGAGTGTTACTTGCACATTTGCATTAGCATAAAAAAGCTTATTAAAATATAACAATCGAGAATATCACACGAGTGCTGACGGCATTTCTGACCAATCCAAAAAACTGTAGACAGTTCACGAGCACATTGTTGTCTAACGTCCCACACTGAATCGGGAAGTACCTTCGCGTTTTAGGGGTCAGGCTGGGTCACGACTAGAAGTGTTGTGTTCTTCGACAGTTCAATCTGAATGTTCTGTACTCAAGTCGACACTCGAGTTCAAAACAAGCACAACCGTTGTGTCGCTGTAGACTAAGAAGGCTATAATCCTTAGTGGTATGCAAGAACTTGTTGTCTCAGAACCTCTGCAGAACTCTCAAATTACTCGGGTGTCGTGACTATTTACTGTCTTCTTCAGTGCAGATAAGGCAATGAGTCATTGTATCCATTGTGATTCACAAATGCCTTGTTAATCGCATTGCAATTTATTCCACAATACTTTGATTTAGACACTTGTGCCTCACCGGTTGGTAAGTAACGTTAAAAGTTGCATCTAAATAATATGTATATGTAGCCTGTTTTGATATAAGATGCTCCTACTGGTTTTGGTCAGTTACCCCTTTAGCTCAGCGTTGGACTCACAATCCAGCAACTTGGGTTCGAATCCCAGGATCGGCATGGAATACCTTTGGAATACTGATCCGGAAAAAGAGTGTTGCCTACATACAGGCGTTAGCGCATATGTTAATGTTGGATGGTTCATATATCTATCAACATCTACATCACAGTTTCTTATCACAGTGCTGGCTACTAGAAACATCAGCCATCAACTCGAGCTTGTACAATGAGTCTATTTATGTATGCACCGAGATTGAACAATAATGACATTGGATGGCTTTAAAATGTAAAGTAGATGGCAACCATACAGATGAACATGTCGTACACCCGTATTTCCGGCAAAAGTGTGTACGCTATGTCGTAACTTCGTTAGTCGGCATTGAGAAATGAGTCTCACGTTAGAGCCGAAGCTTAATCATCCGGGCCTGATCGCTGTACTGTCCAAATATGACATTTGTGAATACAGACCTACACAAGGGACATTGCACAGTTTTTCCCCAACTATCATTTATCATATAAATAGGCTCACTTCGAGAGACTGTCCATGCTAAACTATACGACCAGCATGCCCTAGCTTTACATCTACCCGTAGGGAAAGGTCCATTGATTTATATTAACAGAGAAAAACAGGGTGTCAAACGGGTAACTTTTTAAATAATACAGTGAAAGACAAGAATGAAAATCAACAACAGCTCACATGTCTGCAATGCACCCGGAAGTGACCGAACAACCTCCCATTGCTGATCGATACACCTTCCTTACACACTGGTGTAGTGATATATAATTAGATTGCAATTAAACTGCATAGAACATGGAAGAAAATGTTATTCGCTTTACATAACATACAAATACACCAGGGCACGGAGAATGAAACCTATGCAAAACATACTTTTTTTCTACGCACTTCTTAGACACCGATGATAATGATAAACTGTGCAATGCCCCCACATAAGGCAACGTTACGGATTCACCCCGGAAGTGAAATGAGCCCAAATTAGAGAAGAACGTCTTCCCGTCGTGTTTATCTCGCTGTACAATAGCTTGGACTTGAATTGATCTTGAGACTCGCTAGATGGAAAGATTTATAAGTAATACGCTTGTCCTATCTGCCTGGCTGTGATTGTGATCGAAGCACCAGTGAAGGAATCCGTATCAACGTTTGCAGGCATACATCTAAGGGACAGAAATCTGCCGTTATTCATGGTTTTTATATCTGCAGATTTAATGTTATGTTTCATCAGTACGATCACCTAACGGAATTCTAAAATGAAATATTATAGAAACTAATTGTGTTTTCGTAAGAAAAGGATAAAAACATAAAAGAAGAAATGGTGCATCAAATAACAAACAAACAAGAACAAATTAAATAGTAACTGATTAAACGAACGATTCTAAAAGTGACAAAATAAATTACATCGATTTCAGTTGTTCTCTATTGTATTCGGTACATGTATGTTCGGAATATAGTCAACACATCAGTTTAAAAAGTATTGCAGTAAACATGCAAGCACGGGCTGGTACATCCAACTATTGTAGAGCAACAACAGCCTTGCGCAACTCAGATTATACTCTATTTACGAATGAATAGAGCATTCGCAGACCGGAAGTTGGATATTTGTGATGTCTATCTGATGACGTCATTAACATCTGCAGACAGTTCAAGTGGGACAATCCGATCAGTGCAGTATGGCTTGTTTGCTATGACAAATCTTCCTCTAAACTAGTGCTACATATAGTACACGCCAACACCCACTGCGTGCTCTAGCAGTGCTTCTCCAGACCTCCTAGCAACTCATGTATGACACCACGACCTTCTCAAGTAGTGCCGTCTTTAGTTATACCTCCAACAGCTGAGCTGCGAGACGACTCAGAGACATCTTCCCAGTAATAACTCATCTGAGCTCTTAAATAAATATATAGTCCCTGGTTCCTGTCTTGTTATTATGGAATTTGTGGGGACGGTTATTGTGTGGATCTAGGGTGTCCCTAGACTGTAGGTCTACAAAGCTCGATGTTCCATGCCTAACTATAGTCCTCTAGGTTAATGCCAAGACACGACGTTAACGCTGGACATCTCGACCCAGACGCTAATAAGGACATCCTATGTCTTGCACCGGGAGTGGCAATTATCAGGAAATCATATCTCAGTCTCTTCAGACGTTTAGTAGGAGGTAATAAGGAACAGCTACCAGCGGACTTCAGCAACATGCGTGTCCAGTGAGCATCGAACTCTGGCTGCAAAGTTATTATATTAGTCGTCAGGGAAATAGTTCAGTTGGGGTGAGGTGGGTGGAGGGCGGGCTATTCTCGAAATGATCTAGCCTACGAATGTGCATAGAACGTGCTATAGGTAAGCTCGTTTCGTGTATAGCCCCCACCCCATCTCCACCCCCACCCCAACCCCGAATGCGTCTCAATGCTATCACACTTCCAGCTGGAAGTCGCACGTGCAGAACATGCTTTGCTCTTTTGGGCGCCATTCTATTAGGATGGCTTGCACGTCCATATCTGTCATTGCTTCCTAGAAAACAGTGGAATACGAAAGGAATCGCAAGATGTGAAATTCCATTCGGATCCGGAATTTTATAATAATACCAGACTGATAAGCAGGGCGTGCAGATCAACATCATTTGATAGCAAAACACGTCTACACAGAGAGAAATAAACAAACAGTCCAATGCATCGGTGTTAATATTACACGAAATCACAATAGAAAACAAACGCCGAGAACAGATACAACCTCTGTTCTCTTTGCGATGAACAGGAACGCCTTACAAAGGAAGTCCATATTGCGAAATGCGTAATTAATCATAATGCCTGTCAATAATCATAAGTAACATACCGTCACGTTATATCTTAACCAAATACCTGGTATGCAAAAGGAATAATGCAATGACTGTGGTTCATACGTATTCGTTTCCGGCGGTGCCAGTGGCATTGATACGAATGGCGTTAAATATAGTAACAGATCGACCTTGACCGCACAATACATTCCAATACAGTCCATGTATTAAACCAGTGCACTTGAGTGGCGCCTCATTTGTCCGCGCCACAGTGTGTGACACAACCATTGCACGTCTCAGCAATACCTCCACCTCACCCAATCACCGCTGGCCATATTAGCTTCCGGCAGAGTTTTCTGATTTGTTTAGGCCGTAATCTGTTTCATTGTCGCGTTACATTCTCTTGTCACATGCATACACATATCTGTCTCGTACTGCGAGGTATGTTGAGCACGATATGAAGCATGGCGATAGTATGAACCATTGGTCATGAGACTTCACTTCAGTTGTTGGTTTATTTATGTATTTATTTAGTTATTTATTTTTTAAATGGGGGTTAACCGCTTTCAAGATTATTTCACTTAGAGCACGGTTTATCAGTGTTGGAGTAAATCCGAAAGTTCAGCCGTAGCGCTGAAGGTTGCGGTAAACTTGAGAGCGCCGCCTGGTACTGACAGACCAAGGATGATAACTGTATTGCTATTGACACGTCATGATCGCGTCAGACAGGTAACCTTCGCGAACATTGTTGCCGGTCTCCCGAGGCGGGATGTGAACCTGGCGTATTTGACTCCGAAGTCCAAACGTCCTACCAATGCGCTACCACACGCCCCTTCACCGGTAACTAAATTGCTAGGTGCTACGGTGAAACCCGCTGGCCACATCTGGATGTATCCTGGCCAATGATCAACATTTCATTATTCAAACAATCACATTAACATGGTAATCATCCTCAATATGATTTGCAGTAAGTTTTCGCTCATTTTGGTTTGTGTTCGGTTTGTTTGCAGCCACCCTACGCAAGCAATTGGTGATTTTACTGCGCATGTGATTGTCCCAAACCACAGAGAACGGCTGATCTGTTGAAAGTGATATTTCTTTGAACATAAACGTACTGTCCATGTAGTCCTGTAACTGTGGTTCATCACGAAGATCTATCACACCTCAGTCTTGGGAATCAAAGTCAATAACCAATAACCCGTTATAAAGTGTGGCATACATGTTGTATATGCTCTACAAAAGGTTCATCCAGTATTACGTCAATTTACCAATTATGCTGTACATATTTGTACTGTAATCAGCTGGCGACCATGCCAATGCATTAACGAATCTGAGCCTTCCACCGCGGCAGTGTGCCTAGTGTATTGAGAAATTGATGGAAGCCGATCATGATGTCTAGGCAGTGCAGCGGATTAGCATGAACCGAGACGTGAGGAAGTATCATGTAATGGGCTCGAGATGTCTGGGTATTGCCTGCTAATCCCACGTCTGGGAAGCCGTCACAATATGCATCCTGTGGCTATGCATAGATTCATAGATCCGCGATGACCGGTCATTCTAAATGGCCCACGGTGCTAGGTAAGAGAGGACCTGATGCAGGGAAGTCGAGGTGCTCCTGTAGAGGACGCTGGTACGAGTCTAGTCTAGGATTAACAAGATGGCGTGTATAGACGTTTGCTTGTTGATGTAGGTGTTAGGGTATTAGGAACGATATAGTGGAGTGTCAGGGTGTTGACTGATGATGATGATGATGATGATGATGATGAGAGAAACAAACAGACAGAGAAAGAAAAACATTAATATCAATTTTGGAAGAGTCCGATGGCGTTGTCTGTTGGGCAATATTTACGGAACGATAATAATTCAATTTGCTTAAAAGACGTTGCGAATCTTCAATTTTATCGATGTTGTATAACTTATTTTTTTGTATCGCAATTTTTGGAATAATGGCCTGAGGTTTAACATCAAACTTACTAGGCATAAATAAAATATCATTGATAGTCGTATCTTTTACCTGCTGTGCTTTCTTCGAAAACGAATAATTATGGAACACATTAATATTTCCAATTTGATAAGTCTTATGCTGCAAAGAATCTTGAAATAAATAAATTTCAAATCTAGCAACAGTTTTATTACCAGTCGTATCAACTGCTAACTGTGCAATATGTGA
>JAUTBQ010169529.1:0-11883 GCA_032361185.1 Lepetodrilus ovalis | reverse complement strand
ATTAGCCCTTAGGATACCTTTAGCATTGGCACAAATGGCCCGGGCTAACGGGCTAGTGTTAATTTCTATCCCTGCAACATTGATGCTGGGGGGCGTATGAAAGAAAGTATGAAAGATAGTAAAGTATGAAAGAAACGCAAATTTAGTTGTCTTCAAGTTCATAATGAGCACATGAAATTCAATAGATGTAACCCAATTTTGACTAAAAAAATAGATGAAATTGTTCCTTTATACATGGTTTTGCTATTCCATAGTTGTTCCATGGTAGCTTCATCTGCATGTATTTAATTAATTTTTAAGATGTGTGCATTGCTGCTATTTATTTCAGTCTGCTTTTTGCTTGCTATTTATTTCAAGTACTGTGAGCATGGTCAGTTACAGACAAGAATGAATTGCAATGATCAAACACTGTATGGCTTGTTAAGGTAACTGTAAACTGAGGTAGTTTTGACTATTATGATGATTATTATCCGATTATTGTATTTTTCGGTAATCAAAACTGCCTTTTTCAACTTGCTAACTCCTTTATGGATAACTAAATACTTTGTTCATTGCATGAATCACATTTTACCACATTACCAATAAGCTTATTTCTAGTTGTTGAATGTAATTTATGAATCTGATGAGATAAATAGACATATTTCACAATGTTTTAATGGTATAACTTTTTGCCATGCTAACTTCGTCCTCAGTTTCTATTTGATCAGCTACTGCATTATGTTTAGATATATATCTTGTATTCGCTTCTGCTTTCTTTGCTTCCATAACTGATTTCCCCTTTGACAATCCAAACTCCTTATATAGCCACATTCTTAGAGTAGGTACCATGGGTACACAGGGATGGAAACTTACTTTAAAACGTACTAGCCTATAATCATGATAATCATGATAATACCCATACATATAACAAGGTATAGTAAACATGAATTCAACTAGCCCTTATGATACCTTTTGCTTAGCATTGGGAGAAATTACCTGGGCTACTTTCCATCCCTGGGTACATATATCATGTATACGTATATAGCGTTCATAATTTATCATTTGTTATTGGTAATATTTGAGCAGGGATGATCTTGCGTATTTTCTCAGATATTGTAATCTTAAGTATCAAGAGAAGGTTAAATGAATGGGATACATTGAGTTATTTGTGGTTTTCACTTGTTTGAGCATGGAATATGCAAGTTTTCAAGTGTTAATTAATGACTTGCCACAACATGTATTCAGATTGTCCAATTGATTGATACGTATTTGTTGATACTTTCTCCTAGCACTTTAAATTTCCAGCAACTCTTCTCAATCCAGTGCCGTTCTCAAATTAGAGTTTCATATCAGATGTATAAAGGATCAGATGTAGTAAAGCCAATGCTACAGTTTCTAGAATGTATATTAATTGTTAATTGAGTACCATCCAATTTGTACCTTGTTCAATGTCCCAAAGGCAGCCACATATGTTCAACATGATTGGTCAGATCAATAGCTGATGCTCTAATGTGTGCTACACAAGGTCACAAGCTACAGCTGCTACAGCATTGGCTTATTATCAGTGACTGGAGAAAGTCCTAGTCAGAAATTGTCTGGGTTCCTTGTTATTGTAAGAATAGATGGTAAATCTTGAAATGGTATAACTAAAAGTGTTTGTTGTGGTCAACATGGGGAGACCGCTGCCATGTTAAACAATAATTCTTCCTTTGATTATCTGAATTATTATAGAAACATGTCCAAGGACATAATTATGTTTGAGTACTTTCCTTCTAATAATGTAAAACGACATTATCCTCCAGGTTGCAAGGGTGTTCTATTGTCTATGGATGGTCTCAGTTATCAGTCTATACGATGCACAGGTATAGGTGACTTGTTTTAAGGTCATGGGGTCATTTCAAGGTCATGTATTTGCCAGTTCATGAGTTCACAGGGCCTATTTGTTGGTTATTTTTAGAACGGGTACTGTTGCTGTTTAAAAACCTTTGTATAGATATGTTACATTTTGAATCTTTGTGGTGATTGCAATCTGGATAATCCATCACAACTGTATTCCTTTCAAATTAAGTATGGAAGACGCTTATTTCTACTTAACGTTCTTTACTTTGCCATACTAGTAACCTGGCTATTTTTGAATTTTATGATTATTAATATATTCTGTTCAGAATTATTATGCTCATAAATGGAAATTTTCACAGGATTTTACTAACCGTTTATTTTTGTCCATAGAAAATGACAGAGAATTAGGACCCATTGAGAAAAAAAGCTACTTTGTCATGGGTATGTCTGCAATACTTGAGTAGAGAAGGAAAGCATGATCAATGCCAAAGGTCCAGTTGATCTTTGTAAAGCAAAGTAATTGACCAATCTTTACCAATGTTTTCTGTACTTGGTAAGTTGGTTACAAGATGCTTTATTGATGTGATTAGGACAGAGAGAAATGTAGAAACATGACCAATGGCTGTTCATGCTTTTGACCTTCTCAACTTGTTGACACACATCCTGTAACTTGTGCGATATATGTGATGAGCTTTCGTAATCGTGCATCATTTATTATATCATTGCCATGCTTCTATATTTGTATGAACATATATTGCAATGCCTGACATTTGATGCATTTCTAATTGGCTAATGATGATGAATGTGAACAAATACACACTTTGTACCAATTAGTGGGCAGTTGAAATATTGACACGATTGACACTGTTACCTGCCTGAATCTGCAACAAAATTACTGATTTCTCACCAACATGCAATTACTTATCACTGTGTGTCCCTGTCATACTAGAGTTCATCATCCTTTTTAACTAACTAACATAGGCTTGAGCTAACTGGCATGCATCCTTGCAACCCTTGCCATTGTTACGAGACAACATGGACACTAACCTCCGTCAAATACCCTGGGATATATTGCTATTTCATTGGAACTTCGTTTTTTTAGATGAAAGCTGTTGGTGAATATCTTAACTTAAGATCAACCTATCATAGAGCTCAGATTTAACACAAGTGTTGCATGGGGTTGCATGTGCTCTAAAAACATGAAAAAAATCAATCAATCCCAGCTTTTGTTATTTTAATGCACATGAGGAACAGCGTCCCATTGGTCTTCTGCATTATAACAAAAACTTGGATTGGTCGATATTTTTAGAGCACATGCAACCCAATGCAACAATCATGTTTAATCAAGAGCTCTCTGGTTTGTTGTTATTAAGTTATTTTAATAGATATTCAACAATGTCTGCCCATCTCAAAAACAAAGTTCCAAATAGCAATATATCCCAGGGTATTTGATAATGAAAGGAGACACAATATTAGCATAGGGTGTAGCAGGATTACTGGCACACTGACTTAGGGTATTGATTATAAACTATCTACCTTTTTTATCTCTTTGTTGCCCCAAAACTTAGATTGTTGTTTCACTTGAGGCCAATGTTTGAACCCGACCAGGATCAACGATACCAGACACTCGTCTTGTAAATAACCAACTCCATTCTGCACCTTGTTTGAACGTACGGTCTCACCTTCTAAACTTGTCCAATTATTGTTATACTCAGAACATGCTCATTTACAACTCGGAATAGAGTTGAGGTAGCAGCTGTTCCAATGTGGTTAATGATGACTTCTGTTCATTACTGCATGGATAATTCACTACCTAAAGAATAGTCACGTAGTCACTAACTACACATATATGTAAGCATCATGTTTCAATGTAAACTAGATTTGTTTGAAGTTTTGAGCATGATTTTGTCTCATTTAAAGATTGACTTACTTTCGAGGTATGAATGTAACAACCAATGTGCAAACTGTATGAATTAAATAAAAGTTTGCACATCAGCTTTTATATTTATACTTCAAAGAACATATACCGTAATAAAAATTACAGCAGGGCTCTACATTAACTTCTTGAGGCACATGTCCCTATGTGCTATTGGACATGAAAGTGTAGGTAAAGGCTTGTAATCTGGGCCAATCCACATGTCCGCCTGTGGATCATACCTGTCCCGGACAGGCAGACAATCCTTACTGTCGAACCCTGTACAGTTAATTCTTACAAATAAATTGGTTAACAAAAGGATTTCTTTTAAAAGAATAACATGATGCATCAATGTATTTACTAATTTAGTCAATATTTTAGGAGCAGCGAATTAATATTTTCAACTATCTTTTGCGGACGTCAAGTATAGATGACATCATATATGTGACATACCAATGCCACCTAAGAACATTTTATTCATTGAAGTATGAATGCAATGTTTTGGAGTCGCATCAGATATCATTGGATTCACTGCAGATTTTATTTATTCCAAATTGACTACATTACTAGCATGACTTGTGTACAGTGATTATCACAATTAGAGATACTCAATCAGATATCTAGAAAAAAAAACTAAAAACCTGGAAACTTTCTATTTAAAAACACGTTGACCGCCAGTATGGCAGTAATGATGATGAAGCAGTAGGTAACTATGGTAACTGGCCTGTCAGTCTACTACATCTATGACATAAGAAGGCTTGGCATGTACCATGTGTACATGATGTGGGTAGCGGTGCTCGAACTCGATGTGCTTGTTTCTAACTCTAACTCGTGTATCAATGTGTCTGTCAGACTTATCTGGAATGATTTGATATCCAAATGTGCACACACACGTGCAAATGGGTGAAATATTCCCTCAGCGACGTTAAACTCCATAATCACTCACTCACCACGCGTGCACACACACACACAGACACACACACACACAAACACAGACACAGACACACACAAACACACACACACACACACAAACACATGCACAGTCACACAGACACACACATTCAAATAATGTCACTTTTTCATAATCAACGATTCAAATTTCACATATCAATCTAGCCATCATTATTTTGTGTGGTGATCACTTAAGCCTATAAGAACACACTAACCTCTCTGTGTACCTGGTGATGTTCCTGCCTGTACTCTATACTCATACATTACACAATGTATTTCAGGCTGGCTGTCCGGGAAGGAGGCAATGTTCATGGAATCTCTGACGGAGGAAGAGATTGGCAAGGACTGTGTGCACGCTCTGAAGAAGTTCCTTAAGAAGGACTACATTCCACTCCCCAAACGTGTTCTCAGGTCAGTACATTGGCGTCTTCCCATAAGCTTTATTGCCATCCCAGTAGAGGACAAGTCTTGTCATGTGTGCTATTATACCAGATCATGTTCCAATGTGCTGGCATTTTGTTTTCAGAACAAGATGGGGCGCCAATCCATACACACGTGGTTCCTACAGTTTTGTGGCAGTTGGCTCGTGTCAGAGTGATATATACTCTTTAATGGAGCCCATGACAGCGCCAGACATGAAAAAGGTATGACAATTAGACAACCCTTCAACTATATGAAATTAATTCTTACAAACAGACATCTCTGAAAATCATCTGGAGCTAAGACATAAATCAGTGCGTAAATCTTCACTTTTTGCTCCATCATCATGTGATTAGTATTGATTACACATGTGTTGAGTTCCCAGCCTAGTGTGTCATGTTCATGTTAATAGAAGTCTGTATCTCTACGTTCTGTTATGAAATGATCCATGTGGTTAATAAAGTGAATTTTGATTTTTCCTTGCAGCCCCAGGTGCTGTTTGCAGGGGAGAGCACTCATCCCTCCTTCTACTCCACGACCCACGGAGCCCTTCTGTCTGGCTACCGAGAAGCTCAGCGCATACTCAAAATGTACTCCCAGTGAACTCTGACCTGCCGCCCAGCATGGTCAGCGGCCGGTGCGGCGTCAGCATCCCTGTGACGCAGACCTTCCCCGTGACGAGGACTCGATCTGTCGCCGTCTACCACCGCGCACCTTTTGTGTGTGGCCTCTACCTTGATCTCCATAGAATGTCGGCCATCGCTGCCTAGTTCACCCCTGCTGTGGGGATACCGCAAATCATAGCAAGCTTGAGCGCGCGTGTGTGTGTATATAGATATATGTGCTCGCTTGCCCACTAAAATGGACGTGCATAGATGTGGAACGTATTTCAAAGTTATGAATTCCAATGTTGTTCTCGAGCTTGTTAGACATGCATAACTGTTACATTACAGTGTTAGGAAGCAAGTGGTGAAATGTTGATGGAACTGTTGATGTCCTTCGTGCACGGACTGACTTGACTGACTGGTCCTCAGTGTCAGGAGGACGGAGGGTTAGGGAGGACAGTCTTGTGTGTTAGGGAGGAGGTGTTCTTTTATCCACTTTTTATGCCACTCCCGATGTTCATGAACACACTGATCTTTGTCAACACCTTCCTAACCCAAGAGACGAGTTCACATGAACAAAGCTTAATCCAATGTCAGCTACCCAGCTCTGAATCCATGGTCTGACAAACAGCATTATCCAGAATGTATTTCCATAGACTTGTACAGGATCTTGATGGTGTTCAAGTTCCAATCCTCTTCTGCCATATCGCCGGGAACACTGGACAACAGAGTACTACCCCAACTGACCAGCGATCGCCGGGAACACTGGACAACAGAGTACTACCCCAACTGACCAGCGATCGCCGGGAAAACTGGACAACAGAGTACTACCCCCAACTGACAGCGCAGTTTGATGCTTACAGTTATTGTATGATACTTGTGGAAGGTGATTTACACTGATCGGCCAGCTGGGTTAAATCGGATACACTGTGTGAACTAGTACGGCCTGGTCATGTACCTGTATGTGTAAGCAGAGGTATATTTTTCACTGTACATGCTATAAAGCTAAGGAGTTCCTGACATGCATGGATGTTATAGTATTGTGGTGTACAGAGAGCCAGCACTGACTGGTGCCAGATGTACTTGTTAGTGTTGTAACATAAGCTTATTGCCAATTTTATTTAATGTATATTTTGAAGCATGTTCACCAAGGACTTTAAAATATTAAACTGCTAGGTGGGTTTGTAAGACGCGAATTTGTCTACAGATTGTGACTTGATAAAGACATCCATGAAGATTTTATTTAATTTTATTTCCTTTAATAAATTAATAGTGGTTATTCAAATAGCTTAGTACATTTTGTTTATCTCACCATCAGCCTGTATTGACTACGGTAAATACATCTTCACATGCCACACTTCTCTCTCCAATTGTAGCCCCAGTGCTTGCGTTTATCACCGTTTTGTCCTTGCTTAGCTATAAATGCTCTAATTGCTAATAACTCCACTGTTTGTATGAACAATAGTAGATTGTTTGCTTCAATATGTTTCAAAATCTGTATGTGTTTCGCCATTAGATGTTGACTGAGCTCTTCGTACTGCCACCTGTCAAGTGTTGGTGGTCTCTGCGAGGTGTTCGAGAGTTTATCCTCTGATGTAGCAGTGACTCTCTCGCAATGCCGTAATCATCAGTAGCAGTGGACAGGGAGAGAGCTGAACGCACAACTGTCTTACCAATTCTCTTCCATTTACGTAGTGTTTGCAATGACACTTGGCACATCTGGACGTATGGCCGTGGAGTATGTCCTTGACATGGAGAAGTCCACCCCCCCGTCACTACTTATCCCAGCTTGTGTGTCGCTCACATCGTGTCACTCATTCTATTCTGCCACGCCTCCTCTGTCCATATGTCTGTGCAGGATGTGGCTTGTTCTGTGGTTATTGCTGATAAGTTGAACATACTGGGGTTCGAAGTAACTTTTAAGGGTTAGGCAACTTTTAAGGGTTTTGATAGCTCAAAAAGAACAGTACATCATTTGGGTTTGAAATAGTTAGCCAAGGATATTCTATGATAAAATATCTGGCACATCATTCATCTTTGCTATGATTTCATGTTGGTCTTCATAACTGCATGTCTGTACATTTGTGCAAACACTTTGAAATTGACTTGTTTTAATAAATCTTCCAAATTGTCGTAAGAAAGTGTTGATCTAGGCTTTCAGCTTCGTGGTTGCTTGACTGCTCCCAGCAAAATTGATTTGTTTTTATGGGGAATATTGAAAGGTTACATTCAGTCAGTTTGTAACTTCATTTACTTTCAAGAGCAGAATTCAGAACTGTTGTCAGTATTGAATGTTATGTAAAGTGGAATTGTATTGATTTCTTTTTTAGTTTTAAAATTGTGGTCTTTACATAGGAAGAAACATTAAATGATGATGCTTGGTCTCATCAGAACAAATTTAAGATTCTGGCATGGAACTAAGTTGAAGTGTTTGACATACATTTCAATTAAATATATCATTCATTTTGTAAATAGTGTATGCTTTTTAGTATTAATGCAATTAATTTGAATTAATTTCCACTAAGATTTTACATGCAGTTACAGTTGCAACATATGTTACATAGTAAATTGTTTTACTGACATTATAATTTGAATCAAAAGTTCCAAGGATATTTAATTGTAACTGCATTTTTGTTTTACTTACGGAATTCTCAACACACTGTTTAGATGTATTTTATTTGGTCAGTTTTCTTGAAGATTTCTCTTCGATATTACTAAGTGATGAGATCTCACCATGTTAACTGGAGTGGCCAGTTCTCGTATAGAGCTATATATACACAAGACCATGCTTTAAACTCGCTTGACCTGAAAGGTTATCTGCTAAGCTAATATTATTGTACGATGAATGCCTATGAAACTACTTGGCCAAAGAATGGTGTTGAAAACCCGAAGCCTGTTCACTAATGGCATCAATGGTTTCTAATACAACCATGGTGTCAGCTAAATTAAGATGTTGGTCATTGTGGAATGTATTGGAATTCAGACTGGTAATGTAGTACAAAGTTTACTTTTTCTATTGGCAATTGCACGATGCAGGATCAGAGAGCACAGATGGTAAATACATGTTTTTTATGCCGAAAATCGTCACCTTGTGTATAGGACATAGTTCTAAATGTCTACCGACAATTTTAAATGAATGTTTATTGGTGAACTTAATTGGAATTGGTGGCGACCTTCATGGATAATTCTATTGGACGCTCAAGGTAGTGTGACTGGTGCGTTATACAGGTATCAAAGATCATTGGTGCATGATGATATATCGATATTAATCGGTGAACAACAGGCCGGTTGATTTTTATTTTGTTTAACTGCTTTCTGTCCGTATTTCCCTGTAGAAGACATCCGGTTGTCAGACCATACATGTAATTTTACCCTTGAATATTCATCTAAATCCTATTAGCATCTTATTTTCTCAAATATCCGATTTTGCAATAATCGTGATCCATCCCCAGCAGGTCAACGGGGAGCCTATCACCTATCTATGCAATCTTTAATAGCCCAGTCCTTTTATAGCAACCGACCTTCATCTGTTGACCCCAAGCCTGGACAAGTCACCTTTGAGCGCCCATCATGGTCAAGTGACCTTGACCTGTTCTCTCCTCCATGTTGGAAGTGGTGATGGTGCCACGCCATTAAGGCTCGTCCACATGGTGACGTTGTAGTATCCGAAATTACTGAGGTGATATAATTTATTGTGGATACTTATTGTAATGGGATATGTGTCCAAATAAAAATAATCTTAAATGATCCTATGAATTGTGTTATTATTTTGACTGCAAAGTGATTATTATACTTGCTCAAACGAAAAAGGTCGCCCTGAAGAATATGTAACTATCATTGGAAAACTCCCATAGGAAACGTGGAGAGATGATCTGGGTCCACATCACAGAAATGACGAAGAATAGATCCAGATAATCGTCATCTAACATGAAGCTTGTCTTTTAAAAATGAAGTGCTATTCAAAATCTGCTATGTAATGTATTGTATTGACAGCTGATTGCATGACTGCTATAGAATATTGCTGTGTTGGAGTTCCAAAGAAACAGATATAGGCCTATGTTCTTGTAGTTTGATGCAAAGACTTCACGCACAGACAGTGCTGTAATTATGGGTCTAGCACAATGAACACCATCCTCGCGCCCCAGAGGTAACCTGTTACGTTAGCACTGCACGGTACCCCTGGCTCACATCTAGGGGAATACTTGCGCAAACAGTCTACATGAGCTATAAATATAACTGATAACATCTGTTTCATTGGATAGAATTTTATGGCTTTTTCATCGGGAAAATGATCTCATTGGTTGGCGTTATGAGCAGGTTTCCCCCTAGATGTGAGCCAGGGGTACCGTGCAGTGCTAATGTAACAGGTATCTCTGGGGTGAGAGGATGCATGAACACAGACTAATGGCAATTGGTGCTGTCGTCAAAATGGAAAACTTCCACAGATTCAAGGACGTCGGTGATGAACTAGACATTAGCTAATGGGCATTATGGACGGCCATGGGAGTTGATCATGTGGGGATTCGATCTAGCAGTTAGATCACAGGTGCCTGTCACAAATATTGGAAACCCTCGGTAATACTATATCCGTATATTACCAATACTATTTGTGACAGGCACCTATGGTTAGATCTTCCAAAGACAAGATATTTAGAGCTCCGTTCGTTTTATTAATATATATTAAAATATAGTAAATCGGTAATATAACAACTTTCTGGTGGACAAATCAAGCGTAAGCAGTCTCGGATATAAATTTGTCTGTTCACTATGTAGGTCAACCATCTGTGATAATATGCTTTAAGTCCATATCGACATATTTCTGGCTCTATTGTCTGTGCTAAGCTTCCTAAATCTGTGTTGAGAGGGACTCACCCTACTGAACGTCAATATGCCACTCCCTGATCGCCGCTACTGTGGCTAATGTCCAGACCAACACTTGGGAAACGCTCTTAACTCGTAATAAAACCAATTAAATGTGTATAAATATGAACAACGTGTCTCCTTACAGATACGTTAGCATTCGTAACCGAATAACGCTGGACAACATGTCTAGACTGTCGTAGTATGTGTATTGAATGGTAATGTCGATGTTTACGTGTAGGCTACACCGATAGTTGGCCTACTGCATAATAATTATTATTATAAAAGCAGATCCAGGACGTCCCTGTCTTGAGGCTGTATTACCACGTGTATCGCCTGTCTGGAGGCTGTATTACCACGTGTATCGCCTGTCTGGAGGCTGTATTACCACGTGTATCGCCTGTCTAAGTACTGTACAGATGCTGTCTACAACTCAACTGTATGCATGGCATAGCGCATCCTCTCACTCCAGAGCTACTTATTACGTTAGCACTGCACGGTACCCCTGGCTCACATCTAGGGGAAAACCTGCGCAAAACGCCAACTGAGATATTATCATTGTTCTATTTATAGCTCCTGTAGACTGTTTGCGCGAGTTTCCCCATATATGAGCCATGTACCTTGCAGTGCCGACGTAATAAGTACCTCTTGGGTGCGAGGATGGGCATAACGTAAAATCGACACACAAAGGAGTCCAACAACACCTTCAAATTAAGTTCCAGTATTTCCAGAACAGTTCTCCCCCTTTACCTGCTGTCCGCTGGATCACCCTGACAACGTGGACAATTGCTCTTCAGGGCATCGCCAATTGCCTGCAGTATGGAGAAGGTTAAGCTAACATCGAGGATGAGTCATGGGTCTATTACATGTACACAAGAAAACATTCTATAAGAATATAATAAATTTATATATAATTGTTTAGTACATAGCCTATGCACATTTTAATAATTCAACATGAAATGAATACTTTTTTTAGACACCGCTATTTGATGGATTATCTCGGTAAATATGTTTCACATGTGTTTTGGAATTTTAAAAAACAAAACAATGTCCAAAAGGCAAAAAGGCTAATTTTGAACTTGTCGTAAGGATGTGTATCCAAATTATTTGGTGATAGCGACATAAACATATTTTTATTTATAAATTAGGTAAGCCAAAAGTTTTGTTTTCCTTCCATGTGAAGTACTTATACCGAGATAATCTAAACAACGTTGTTACATGTAGTCCCTTCGAGCAGTTAAAGCCTCAAGAATTGCGTCCCCTATAGTTGACGCTGACGATTTTACGGACGTTTATTTACCATTTTACATACAC
>JAUTBQ010169518.1:0-11885 GCA_032361185.1 Lepetodrilus ovalis | reverse complement strand
TACGATTAGGTTGTATGTACGTGTTGACATACGATTAGGTTGTATGTATGTGTCGGTATACGATTAGGTTGTATGTAAGTGTTGATATACGATTAGGTTGTATGTACGTGTCGGTATACGATTAGGTTGTATGTACGTGTTGACATACGATTAGGTTGTATGTAAGTGTTGACATACGATTAGGTTGTATGTACGTGTTGACATACGATTAGGTTGTATGTACGTGTCGGTATACGATTAGGTTGTATGTAAGTGTTGATATACGATTAGGTTGTATGTACGTGTTGACATACGATTCAACGGTGCATTTAGAGGAGTAAAGGGGCAAGAAATATTTCTGTGCCACTAGACAAGAATCCAGATAGATATGCCATTATTATTGGAATTTTGCATTGCTATCTTATCCCTGAACAATCCTCAGATGAACCAAACACAATTTCACCGGACATAGTTTGCTGTAATCTATTCAGTCAATGCTGACAGGTTGGACCGTAGGTGGGTCTGTTGTGAACTGGGTAGATATATTATTGTCGACGCCTGTCTTGCGGCAGATGTAGCCAACCGGAGATGTCCTAAAGAGCAGTGCCTGTGCCTAATCCAGCAGGGAGAGGGTTAAAAGGGAAGGTTGTCCTTCACAACCGACAGAGAACAACTCTGTTAATTAGCATGGAGACATGACATCATGCAGGGAGGACTTCAAAAACGCAACAAAAAATAAAAATGATGATCACCGAGCGTGATCCTTTTGCTGTCGATACCACACAAGTTCTTGAAAATTGACGACGACAAATACACCTTGATATGTCTTCATGTAGACTACTCCTATTATAAGTGAATACCACATAATCTGAGATAAATTTCATTTAACTGAGCCAGATTCTTCAATTTTACTCGATATAAATGGGCCACAATAAATATAAACATATAATTAAAATAACGTAGATGCGAGTCACCGGGGGACATTATGGAGTTAACGTCGCTGCTACGGGAATCTCGTCCATCTGCGACGAGAACAATAAATAGCAAGTTGAAAATTAAATTACTTTTGAAGACAACAAATATACAATGTTATTTTTGTTTTAGAGAAAAATGTCCGTAGATGTTATATGGTAAACAACTTCATAAAACGCTTGGTAATCTCGCTGCAAGTCAAGTAATTTTCTATTGATTTACAACCATGGATCATAGAAATAGTTTAATCAAATTAATGATCCCCCAGAACCCTCCGATCTCAAAACCAACACCTACTAACAGTTCCAAAGATGAAATTAAAGTATTTCGGCCAACGTGCGTTTAGCTACGCAGCAGCTACACTGTGGAACTCTCTCCCATCTGCCATCAAACAATCCCCATCCTTGACATGTTTCAAATCTGCTCTTAAAACCCATCTATTCCGGCTTTATTATCATTGACTCTAGCTCTTGTATATTCCTGTATATTAATGTATTTAGTTTTAAATTAATATGTATCTATTATGTAGCGCTATGAGCATGCATCAGTGGGTGGATATGGCGCGGTATAAATGGCCATTATTATTATTATTAAATTAACTTAAAATTTTATATAACCTAAAGACATTGGTATACAAGGCGTTTTCGTATCAGTATGATTTTTCCGGACATATTTCATTTTCGATAATATTGCTTTCATGAATAAATGTTGTAGGTATATGAACTGCAACCTATAATCAAACAAACCTTTAACAACCAAAAGCTGCAATTTTATGTTTTAGGATAACGGTAGACAATAATATATCGTTAGCGTCACGTTTCAAGAAATGTGAGTTGCGTGCAACTACCATTGGACTATATGCGATGGAATACATTTACATTTGGTAATTATTAGCGCATTCCATGATTGTATAATCGCCTGGGTCACCATAATTTATTTAAAAGATATAGTTCTATTCTAGATTAGGAAATGTTCCACTTCTATTATATAATCTATAGCATACTGATATAATACATGAATGTTTCATTTTAGAAATGCAGAATATTTCGTTAAAATTCTTGGAATACAAAACATATAATTTTTTATTATCTTCTAATTAATCTACAACCCAGGCTAATTTCACGGAAGCAGAATGTCACGAAAGACAAGGCGTTTTGTTTTCACGGAAGATTTGATTACCAAATCCATTATGCGAGACAAGGCCATTTCCTTTCTCGTACCGCTACTCCGTTGTTCTTTTCGCATATACCTTCTGCGTCCATTTCTGGGTCGGAACCCGACGCGGTGACTTTCTCTTACAGCAGAATACTCCTGGGGTTCGCTAATGAAGATTAAACATGGGATGTTCCGTCCTGCCCCTCCCTACAGAAGTCTGCAGAACACGCGATACCCCCTCGGAGTCCTCCAGTCACTGCGAGACATGATAGCGTCCAGATTCACCGACGGTTCCAAGAGTCAAGCCCCGCGCTAGATCTCGGACCTTTACACGCGACAGACCCTTCTATCAGTGATCCCGGCAATTTAGGACACAATTACCTGTAGGCTTGTTCTGGTGAGAGAGGAAGAGAGAGGAAGATCTTCTTCCTTAATTAGCCGAGAAGAAGGTCCTGGTGGACTTGTAAAGCTGGAAGCAACAACGAGGTTCGCGAGTTGATCCGAACTGGGAATATCCGACACGGTGACAACTGTCATATTGTCGCTACGGTCTCGTCCCCCGGTGACGGAGCTGTGAAACTCTAGCCGGCTTCTCAAGACATCCAATTGTCTTTGAAGACTAATGGTGAAATATAAGGGTAAAGATTCCTGTGATTTAACTCCACTGAGACAATTAGTTTTAAAAGAACACGCAGAAGGGGCCGACTAAGAAATATAAATGTATTGGAAAACGAAAGATTAATCACGATTGTTAACGGCATAATAATATTTTTTTTTACAAATGTGAAATAGTATATAAATCAGAATATTGAGCATTTAATATGTCAGTCACAGCTTTACGTGCTCATTTATATAAGTTCTATTGTATTTAGGCCACACCTCTTTCCTGTTCCTACTGTAAAATAAAGAATGATTTCTTCACCCTCCACGGCTGAACACTTTAGTTATCTTCACCAATGGAAAAGAAGAACGGAGAATAACATTTTTTTAAAGTGAAAACTCATTTGTGTCAGCGAATGTTTTCTGGCGCATAGACGCCATAGACGCGTACATGGCGTAGGAGACGTCTATCTCAGTGAAAATCAAAACGTTATCGTAAAATTGCATGCCGAAAGAAAAGTGGAAACACGCAAAAGTTGGTCGGATTTCCTAGAACTAATGGACGTGAAAGCCGAGTCTCTACAGTGGCATGACAAAATAAACCATAAAAACGTCAAAATAAACAAATGATGTTTAAGCATGTAACCAAAGTGTGACATAACAAATTGGAAAATCTGTTGCCCGGGGAAACGCCCCAATGCCCTCCCATTTCAGCGCCCCTCCTGAAAATTTTACTTTTATTGAATTTACCCACCAACACTGACATCACGGATTAATTGCTAATATTGCACGCATGCAGCTCCAACCATTACGGGAATTAGATGCCATCATACACTCCGGGGATGTCTTGTTAACGTTTGATAATACATTCAGGACAGTAGTAACATAACACGCAACTAAACTGATACTGTCGCAACTTCCGGAATTAATTTGCATACGAGAGTGTCATGCATAGTACATAACATTAAATATATCTGTGTGGCTGAAACACAGAGCACTGAATAATAATAGTAGTATTTTAATGTCGACATTTGTCCCGTGACGCAACAGAAATAATTAAATCAAATTGAAGCCATATATTTTAAAGCTGCTTATTATCAATTACAGCAATACATATGATAACCATGCTTGTTGACGATGAAATATTATGTCATAGTGACCCTTGTGAAACTAAAATAATCAGAATAGGCGACTATATTAACATAGAATAGCTTGACGCGTGTTTTCTCCTTGAAATAGCTTGAAAGAACTGGGCGTGTCATGGAATTGAACTGATGTACGATGGTATGGAACTCGTACATCAATCTTGCAGTGTTTAATGTAGGGCCGTGTTCGGTGAACGCGTGGTTAACTGCTAGGCATGGTATTGTTACGCATGCTATGGCGTGGTTAACTGCTAGGCATGGTATTGTTACGCATGCTATGGCGGCTTCATCAATGTTACACATACCATGATTCCAAGATGTCGGACTACAAAGTGAGCAAGAATTGCAACGGACAATGGAAAGATAACTTTTTATTCGGTTTCAGAACGAATAATTAAATCCAGTAAATTCGTGTAGGAATACCATTGTTGTATTTTGCACAGGTTTAAATTATGAATGCAATTCTTTGAATTTATATATTTCCAAACACCTTCATTCGATGGTTGATTACCGTAATTACCTAATTGTCGAAGCTACGCGTAAACATTTTTTATTATTAGAATAATTTCATAAAGTCTTGCATTTACCATGAACGTTACTTTCACAGCCTTGCACTGGCGAAACTACTTTCAGTAATCTTTCACAATATCTTAAATACCAGAGTATGAATTCATAACTGACGATAATTTGCTATCTTATGGAAACGATACGATTATTCCGGATAAATTAATTAAACCAACATAATTAAATATGAATCCCAATATGAAATAGATTCCACTGCTACTCAGTCTACTGTTACCGTTGTTACGAACAGTATGTTCCGTTGTTATGTCTTTCCCTATAAGCTTGACGCAGGTTCGACGTCTATATTCATAGCATCTTCGTGGCACAGACATCCATTGTATATCAGGTTCACCCGGCTTATAACAAGACTGGTAATGAATGGTCGGCAGCCCGCGCCGTGACGGGCGTCATCAACCACGTCAACTCTTAGTCAACTCGCCGTATTCCGCACTCTTCACGTGCCGCGTTCGAAGACTCAGGCACCCCATCTTCGTCAGCACCGCGACAGGGGTAATTCATAATCCCCGCTTCACTAGGATTGCGCAGCCGAAGTTTCAGCGAGTGGCGACTTGATGGGCATTTTTGTCATACACAAACTGGGAATGTGGATACGTCTGTCGAGATGAATATTAGCATATTTATTATTTCATATACTGTGTGTTGAATGCGTTGTGTATTCAAATAAAAATATTAGTTTTGTTTTTTAAAATAAAAAAATAATGCTCATTATGAACTTGAAGCCATGGGAAGTGTACAATATTTGTCAAAAATATTCAAATGAATTTTTCTTGTTTAGTTTTCTTTCGCGTATGTTCCTGGAATTCGTTATTAACACAATAAACCAAATTGTCTCAAACCAGTTTGCGAAGTTACTTCGACTTTTAATTTTATAATTTAATGGTCGTTTTCCGACATTAATTCCCTGTGGTATGCGCATCATAGAATACAAAGCATGTCCTGACCAGCACTGACCAGCTGGCTATAGAGAGTTCATCACCAGGTACGTCACAAGAAGAAAAACAACCAACACAAGCAAACTGGACATAACAGATTAGAACTACAGAAGCATCACCAAATAGTTTACACCGACCCCTAGATTGTACCATGCTCATTTAACTATACGATGCGTATTTGCATACGAGAAGTATAAACTTATCACATAAATATGCAGTAATACAGTTGTCCCCAATGGGAAATCAAAGATGAATAAACGAATTAATACATTTAGTCCCCAATTGTCTGAAAGTCACACAGTGCCAGTAGCGGATGATCCAAGTTTTCAAAAAGTCCGCCAAACCACCTCAACAGTTTTCAGTGTGATACCTAACCACAGTGATTTCCTGCCACGTTTAATAAACTTAATAAAGTTGCAGTGATGTCGCTATATACAGGGACGACGACGACAGCAAACAACACGGCCGTGTACAGGGCCTACGTCCCGGGGCAGACCACAGATCACTCATGTAATCTGGTCTTGCGAAAGGATGAACAAAACAATACACATGTCCAAATAGGATTAAAATATTAACATATGAAGGACAGAACAAGGGGAGACAATAACGTGCAGTTTGTTAACTTAATCCTGGATCTAACAAAACTAAAGGTATACGTCAACGTGAATAAACCTGTATCTGTTGTGTTGCGTCAGGATGACCGCAAACAGAAGCTGAATGGACAAGGGAACAAATGACGTCACTCCAGATGATAAGCTGTGATTGGCAGGAAACAGATCTGACACTGACAACTATCCATCATGCATTGCGAAGTGACCAGCACGCGACTCTGCCCTGAGTAAGTACTTGTGTTTAATAGCAAAGGGACTGGGTTCACGTTTTGACAGCTTAGTAAAACCGGCTCTTAAAAAAGAAAAGAAAAGGGAACGTTCTGTATAACCTGCGCAGGGAACTTAGAAATTTTATTTAAGTATTTACTCCGCTCCCAGAAGTCTGAGAGATGCACATTGTCCAGTTTACATCAGTTCTTCTCAATAGTCTTCAACATGTCAGTGAATACATTGCTAACGATATATTATTTATGAAAAGTAAAGAACAGCGAGCATCAGCGGTCTAACTAGATGCTGCCAAAGACGTGGCTCTCCAATGTTAATGAACTCGGAGAGATGATCACAGGAAATTACAGATGTGCCCGAGTTTTAAAAGACCCCAGTGGCAATGATATTCACAACACACTCATCTACGCGATGTTGCCAGGGGGCAATGGAGGCAACAGCATCGTCGGAGATCGCAGAAAAGATAAGCAATGAAAGATAAAATGACAAAAACTGGAGAGTTAACAATTTAACAGTTGCAAGTGCTCCTAGGGGGAGAGCGCTAACCCTATTGTGCAGCGAACAATTGGCCGGATCTGTATCGTATCGGCTCATCTGGTATTAGAAGACGACTGCGACTTTGGCCACAACTATGGGACGGCGGCCAATTCCAATTGCGCATCGTGACGGGTCATCACGTTCAATCACGTCTGAGACGAGAATTAGGGACGAGAACTGTCAAGATCCCGGGGGGTTGTCAGGTCGAGGGCGCGCTCACGTGTAAAGGTGTGGGGGTATTAGCCGCTGTTCCAGTCTCATTCAACGACGGCGGCTCCGTCAATGAGAGGGTAACAGGCCACCTTAGTCACAGGTCGTCGAAACTAACCCGCCCAATTTGAAGCAATACGGCGCATCGGAAAAATACCTTGTAAAATATCTCACCACACGGGGCTATACAATCGTTGCCTGAACACAATTTGAAATTATTAAAGACATACAGTTTCAGAAAGGTTCGCGCGACTAGGCATTGGTTCAGTTACGTTGTGATCATTCACAGCTGTAGAACTCTGCCAGTCCGGGGATCGAATCCGCATAATACCAAGAGGCTCTGCTTTCGTTCGTAAACCGTGTTAGTAATAGATAGTTCAAATAGTCTGCCCAGAATGAACATCCGGGTAGCCACATGGCTGAACCATGTACACCAACCACGGCCCAAAAGGACATAAGTCCCCGGGTTTTTATTTTTATCGTTCCGACTAACGCTATTAAACCTCTGTGCAGGCTCATCTGCAGAAGGTGGAAGGAACATTGTTAGATTAAACATCATTGGCATGTCGCCGAACCCTCCAGGCCCCGATTTCGCCGTATATCCGCGGGATCTATCATAGGATAATGGCCAAGGATTAGTATACAAGATCTATTAAATTAAGCGACGCGGCTCTCAATGCCACAGCCAATAGCCCGAATGACACTCCACCGGGACGTGGCCGAGGGCAGGCCATCTATATCTCGTGGTAAACCTATGGCAGGTTATATTTCATAATTATGGACGAGACGGTTGAAGGCTTGTAGCATTAGCATAACGTAGTGTCCTCATTGATAGACAATAAGCTAGTGGACGTATATAGCAACATGGTAAATACCAATGTATATAATGTGTGTTCGTTGGGTATCTAATATCACATTGAGTTATGCGTCAGAAGTAGTAATATTTGGACAACGATCAACAGTGTAAAACTGTTAACAAAATGTAGATATATGTTTTCTACACATTTTTTAAAGTGTTAAAATACAAAATATTTATTTCAGATTTAAATGTACATCATTTGTGTGTGACTAATTCATCTTCACACATACTTCAATAACATAATAAAATAAGAACGGTTAATCATAACGGAATTAAATTAAAACGGGTATACACAACTGTTCACATACTAAATCTCACATCAATTACATATCAAATCTTATATCAATAACAACAACTACGAGCACACATGTTTTTTTCTTAGACACAACACATGTCAAAATGCAACAGAATTTTGAAGGTCTACAAATGTAACGATTGCGTGGATGGAGTTTTGATTTACGAGAGTGGCATTGTGGCAATGACATAGAAATACCTGGAAAGAAACGTGCCTGCCTGGCACGAGTGCTTGAACTACACGCAGAGCCACACACTACCAATACTGCTGCCTTGTGAATGAGTGAGGGTTTACAAGCAGATATCGTGCAGATACCACAGGCACCGAGTCCTCCAAGCCGCAGAGTGCCATGTCCTCCACGCCGCAGAGTACCATGTCCTCATACAACACTATACTAGTGGAAAATTACGTTTTCTTGGGCTTTTACTTTGTGTCATAATTATCAGGATTAGTGCTTCAAACAGTTAATAATAGCTGTTTCCTGAATAGGTTCAACTGAAAGTATGTTTTATGAAAACACGTAAAATAACTACAAGTCATCGCAAAGAGTCACTTCAAAAAGCATGTTTTGAAATTACATTCTTAGGCACTACGTACTTTATCTTCGCCTAGTGCTCCACGAAACTATAATTTAAGTCCTCGTTGATGAGAAATAACTGGATATAGTGTCCTTTACAACAAAGACCCTCTGAAGACATACGACTGATTTAGATGGCATTTATACTTCTTTGCTATGGCCAGACTGTCACACAGCATAATCGATTAATTTCTTAAACACTGGCGAAAAATAAAACTAATGAAAATCAGCAAGTGATGGTCCTTGTAAAGAAGCATCGCGAATTTTGATAATAATAATGGCAGAAAATGTTTCGATATTTATTTTGAGAAACTGACTATTCACGTGGACAATGTTTTCTATAAAGCAAACCGAAAGTACAACAATTAGCATGTAATATCCATTTAATATTTGATGCTTCATATCGTGATTGCCTAATAATGCAGATTCTTCTGCCACAAAATCCCTCATGAAATATAAACAATATAGACACTGACATATTCTAGGATTAAGTTGTCAATCACGAAAGCGCGTTAATGCCAACATTAGCATCTTAAAAACTACGTATTCTGGCTTCTTTCTGAAAGAAATAAATAGAAATACATAATACGAGTAATGAGAATAATTTTATGATACCTCGGGTAAACTCTCTCTGTGTGTGTGTGTGTGTGTGTGTGTGTGTGTGTGTGTGTGTGTGTGTGTGTGTGTCGTGTCCTGGAAAGCACGTGCAGGAGCTATTTGTAGGCGATATGACGTCATCTCAGCTACCGTCGTCGACTTCAAGGTCGAACCGTGACTGACGACAATTCTACTATATCGTTATACAACTGTCCTACTGTGGTGTGCGTGGTGGTGTGCGTGTACAGGCGCGTGTGTGTGTATATATGTGCGTGTGCGCGCATGTATGTGTGTTCGTGAGCACGCGCGTTGGAAGGGGGGATTTTTACGATACCTGTTTAGAATAGCCACAAGGTAACCCGCCGGAGACGTTTGATGTGGAAAATATATGCAATTGCTATTTGGAGTCTGACAGTGTTATACATATAGCGTACTCTATCAAAGTAAACTTCCTCCAGTGTAGAACTAGAAGACATGCACAGATATTCTCCAGTGCAGAAAGGTCCCGAGAGGCGCTGACATACTAGCATACGTACACGAGTCATATGCAGGCTTCAATAGTAGTCTAGCTAACGCATACATCATATGCAGGCTCCAATGGTATACTAGCTAACGCATACATCATATGCAGGCTCCAATGGTATACTAGCTAACGCATACATCATATGCAGGCTTCATATACTAGCTAACTCATACATCATATGCAGTCTTCACTGACATATAGACAATGCTTTGAATTTGGCTTCGCGACTCTTCGAAAGAAGAGGAATAGTTTTACGTCACGGTATGACAGTTCCGCCGAATACCGGATGTAAGTAGTATGGGGATGTTTCCTCGGAGTGGCACTAGTTGTGTTGTTGAAGAAAAACGCATATCTGTGGTTGCAGTACGAGTCTCAGATTGAGTTAGGTGATGAACCAGTGGAGATATAGACGCCAGACATGGTGACGGTGGCATGACGACGTTGACGGGGACGACGTTAACTGGATCCAGCTTGTCCACGCACCGCAGAAACAGCCGGGGAAGAATATTCGACATTCCACGGCGCGGGGTTTGACAGCGGGGAAACTGGCACAAGCGTTGCTAATGGACGTCGGTCGTGGCAGCAACGTCGGTCGACGTCATCCAAACTGTCACCCGTTGAGAAGGGCACCGAGACGCTACCCTCCGTCACACGCGGGGGATGCGGGGATGGCGATGACGACATAGTTAACGTTGCTTGCCAAGACGGACTGACGCCGCCTGTGAGTCTCGAGGTGGATAATGTCAGCTTGTTTTTAGCAGGAAGATAATAAGAATGCTTACGGTTACATCTAAAGCGAACTTAAACTACTAGCTTATATAGTTGGCATTGACGTAATGGCTAATAGTAAAGAGTTTCAGCTACCAATTACAGTGTGATTTCGGTATCCATTTGAAATTATCATTGTGATATCGCAATATTGAACTAAAATACTTTTGACAGTAGATGACGTCATTTGGGGAGATATTGAATTAGTAACTGTTCTGGAGACATTTACGCCAATATTTTATCGGTATCTTTGCGCATTCTATTTATCGGTAATTGGCGGAGTGATTTCAAGCCAAGTCACGCGATCATCGCCACAAAACATAGTCTGATCTATAATCACCACAAGACCCTATGAATTCAGGATCAAAACTGCAATTAAAATTTGATCCTACACACGCGTTATTAATCTCAAATCAGTGGACCCTCCACGAGATCACAAGAGAAATGGGGAGATTTCCTGATATCTGCTATCAACGATAATGTGACAGCATGCTAGTTTAAATATCTCCGCGGCATAGGCGATTATTTGGCGGTGTCAAAGGTCACTAACGGGATGACTATTAGAGTTTTGTGGGTGGAATACAGTATTACACATAATACGGATATCACTGTGATCTCATATGATATATTAGATTACAGATAGAATGTAAATCTTGCCAATAACATGGCCAAAAAACAACATCCAGACGGGTTTTTTTCTTTACTATTTTTAGTTTTTTTTTACGTTACTTTCCTCTAGCAGTATATAAAGAGGACCTTGTGTGACACCGTTTTAGGACAACCACTTCCACGCATATTGGATTCAATTTACAGCATTGTTCACCGACGTACTTTAAAACAAATTAAGCGGTCATTCGACAATGTCAAGTTGTAAAACACAACTAACGTTTACTGTGAATAGTCGACCAGAAATTCTGTGGATTAGCTTTGAAGGAAGTCGGATAACCAACAAAATCGTGAAGAACGTGTTTACGACGAAAACATTATCCCCCTGTATGTGACAACACGTCAAGTTTCATACAACATTTACAAGACACGCATAAATCTTACAAGGAACAGGGTCTCATACTTATTTTTACACATATGGAAATGAAAGTTGTTAACCATAATTTTATATTTTGTCACGTGTTAATACTGACTGTCACGTGTAGTTTCGGCAGTAGATGTTGTCATTTACTAGTACTTCATTAACATTAACTTCTGTATGAAATACACGAACGAGATAATATAATGTAATGGGTTAAAGGCATACAATCACGGTTGATAGACCTAGATAATGACCAAACGAATTTCAGTCTGAGACTATTTACGTTTG
>JAUTBQ010169507.1:0-11886 GCA_032361185.1 Lepetodrilus ovalis | reverse complement strand
TTTCTATATACGTTTATTTGTCTTCCATAGTCCTTAAAACTCTTGGTATACTTTCTTTTGGACGTTAGTTTACATACATACACGTGCGTCCTTGCGCACGCGCGTGTGTGTGTGTGTATGTATATATATACACCGTGGTATTTGTTCCCAATATCATATGTTTGAACTGTTAATTAATACAAAATTGGAACTTTAAATACTGTTGATTATTACCGTTAGAGAATTAAGATATAGCAGTGATTTTTATCGGAAAATCACTCATCGCCCCCATAATCACTGTGGAAACAAATGTCTCGTTCTAAAAGATTAACGGGTAACATGCGAATTTGGGTGTCAGTCGTGATAGCTTCAGTCCTGGCCAATAAAGGTCAATGGAATATTTCATGATTAATTTATTAACAAATAGTTATTACAATGCCAGTTGATATGTATGATGCTGGATCATTAAATCGCGTTTTGGATACCATAATTGATGACTTATTACTAGTCTAATAAACGAAGGTCCAAACTATCATTAAGGTTCGAGAAAATTGGTTCCAAAGGTTTCTCAACTGATTTATGCTCAGTGATACGTAAATTAGCCAAATTCAAAAATCGAATAAAATCTGTTCACTGCTAAGGTCCGAAAATCATCAAATGAAATACGGTAATCAGATATATCTTCCATAATAATGCACTTAGAGACTTGGATTTGGTGGCAAATCACATGCCAATGATAGCCTTCAATTCATGTATGCTAATATTGCTTTGAAAAATCCTATATGGCCGCCACATTTCCAATAAATGTTATGATTTATCACAATCTTCTTCATAAATTTCATAAAAACTTCATTTTTGTGCCAGATACTATGTATATGGTACTTTTATTAGGCTCAGTGATTGATACATTAGCAAAGGTGAAACATTATTAAAATGTTTTCAGCGTTAAATATCTGAAATTACCAGCAGCCAAATATAAGTAAAATACGTAAAAATTACTCTTTAGTCCAGTCAAATAGTGAAACACCCACCACAAACTACAACAATGTTTTCTATGGTTTTATGATCAGAACGAAACTCTTAATATCATATCAAAAGTCTAGGAAAATCTAAGTGATTGAACACGTCAAAAACGACCTTGACATTTGTATTAGTCAGATTTGTAGTCCAAATTTTGTCTTCGTTATAATGTTTTTGAGATTTGGAAAAGTATACATACCCTATCAGAAAAAATAATGTTGTCATTTGATCAGATATCAATATGGCGACCATCTGGGATTTCTAATTATGGTGACGGCAACATGTATATTTCCCAATATATCAGCTTCTAGATGACATAGAGTCGTGATTCTAGTGGCTAAACCTACATATTCATGGACAGGGAATCAAATCGTGATAATTAGAATATGTCCAGATGGTTAAATCTTGGTTAATGGTAGCCATTAGGAATTTCGAAGTGAAGGGAATGGGAAAATACATTGTTCTATCTGAATATTGTATATGTAGATAGAAACAGCGAGATGGAGAGAGCAAGATAGAGAGAGCGGGGGTTGGGGCGTGACTTCAATCCGAGTTATATTATATGATCTATACTACACAGATGAACATTGTACACCAGGATAAGTAATGATGCATCCTACATATCTAACACGACCGCACACGCACACGCGCATGCAAACACATATTCTGTCCTACTGATAATTTCAAGCAATATTTGAAGAAGTAAAGTGGATCCAGTGCGGTGTAACACGCACCTGTAACAGCTGTAACACAAGCCTGTGTGGCGCAGTCACTCACCATAGCTCCTCCATTAGTATATAATCAGCGGCAGCATTGGAACGTCCACTCAACATGCAGTGTATATAGTATAACGTAAACATACTTGCATCAAGCAGTTGTATGCCATGTTTTTTTCACTGTTATACCATACCTATATGTTCGTGTGTATGCCTAGGCACGGTCTAAATATATATGCGTTAATATATCACATAGTCGGTACTTTATAGGAAGAAGAGTTTCTCAATTTTGTCGACAAAGTCGTTATCTGTACCTTCCTATCAATGTATGGGATGCGCGAAAGCGACAAATTTTGGGGGGGTTTTCAGCAGCAAAATATTTAAGTTGTAAAATATTGCTCCGGTTGTAAAACAAGAGTTAAATTAGACATCAATACAAATTATCAGTATACCTTTTAGATGAGAATTAAACGATGCCGAACACATAGGAAAACCTGCTAATAATTAGTTGTTTTCACATACTATTAGTCATTTAGTTGCCACATTGAATTTCTTATTAAATAATCATTAATGTGAATTTAAGAAATTTTAATTTCAGTCCATCATTGTCATCACATTTTTATAATTGTTTTGTTGGAAGTGTTTTAGTCTTTGCTATTCAATGCTAATATGGCGCACCGTACATCACAAACAAAAACAAATTGATTAAAGTTGTCAACATCAGCTCTAAAATTGCGGGAGTACTGTTTGATAATTTATCTGGTGTTTATGAAAAACGTGTACTAAACCTTGCTTTGAAAATTTTTAATGATCCCACCCATATTTTAAATTCCGAATATATACTACTGCCATCCGGTCGGCGTTACCTTGTTCCAAAATTAAAATCAAATCGTCCCAAAATTATTTTATTCTTTCAAACACAAACATCTTTAATCGTTACTGTAACCGTTAACTTTGTTCTCGTGTTTACTACTATACATGTATTTATTTGTTTTATGAAATGTTTGCTTACGTTGTTGTCTTGTCTTAAATATAAATGTTATCGTCTATATTTACCATTATTTTGTATGCCACTTTTAATGCAAAGCTTAGCCTCATTTATCACCCAATAGTGGCTCTGAGAGGAGATATATACAGTAAATAAAATTAATAGCTCCGAGAGATATAAAATCAAATGTTTCTGATTGGTCAATTCAGTCAGGTGACAAACAGTTTATGATATTGTGATGACGTCACAGTGCTATTGGGTATCAGATTATTCATTGACTTCCCAGTAAAAAAGCCTCGTATTTACGTTACTTTATCAACTCGTAGGATAACAACTATATCAAAATACACTCGGGTGAGATTCTCTATATAATTAATTAATTAGCACGTTTAGTTGAATATGCAGAACTTATATCTTGGTTAAAGTACTAGTATATAAACACCAAAACGTTTAAGTTCAAATATTTCTACATGTATATAGCCTACGCGCTAAGGATAGTTCCATAGATTTCGGGAAAAGAGAGCTCTGGTTTTTCAATCAATGTATTGAGCTAGAAACATACTATGAAGACGGTTTTGCTATTGTTTCGTTTAAAAATACACCTGGAATGTTTACTATATATATATGTGTGTGTGTGTGTGTGTGTGTGTGTATATATATGTGTGTGTGTATACGTCACGAAATCATTATCATAGTACCCGCATACCTCTGTGCACTTGGAAGATTATGACCGGGTCACTATGCCAGCTTCTGTCTTAATAGTAAGTAAACTCGGCCCCGCTACCTCTGTGATTTTTCAAGTGAAAAAAATCCACATGTTCTATTTATATAAATACGACTATAGTAAAGTAACCATTTAAAATACGGAGTGCGGCCAGCTATCGATGTCCTGATGTCCTCGCTTTGTTATAGCTATAGTCATACTCCGCATTCACGTTTGTCACTTTAGAACGCCATGCTTATGTTCAGCAAATAATAATAAACTGCAGAATTGAGACAAGTTTGTTGTAGATTGGGAACTTCTGTAAATGTGCATGTTTCGACAATATTGTACGCGCGCTTCAAAACCTATTTCCTTGCCCGTGTATACAGTCAGATTGTGAAACAAGTGATTTCGTGAAATGGATGAAATCTTTATTGAATTTCGGTTCACTAAGTCAATTATTAAAAAGCCTGAAATAACAAAATGATTTCCTTTAATTGTCAGATAGAATGGCATGAATTTGATGAAAGAAAATGGTATGAATGCCTATACAAATTTACATATTATCTTCATTTTATTTCATAAAACTCATGCCAGTCCATCTGTCAAATATAGGCAATCATATTTTTCATTTCATGGGATCTAAAATTTGTCTGAATATATCGAAATTCAGTGAAAATTGCAGTCATTTCACGAAAATGACTGGTTTCACAGTCTGACTGAATAACTATAAATGTTACAGTGAATGCGTATAATCAGAGAATACATATTTCCTGAAAATTCCAGTGAATACGTATATTATCTGATTGGACCAGATAATATAGATATTCACTGAAATTATCAGAGAATATACGTAAATTATTCACTGAAATTTTATTTTTATTTTTTTAAACATATTCACTGAAATAACTGATGCGCCAAGCAATTGAAATATGTCCTGAGCAATCGATATGCTACTTCACTAGCATGCTTACTATAAATATAGTGCGCGGTCGCAGAACACAAATAATGCCTTGAACAAATTTAGGGCCTCGTGTGTTATTTTATCAAACTTCTTGTGGGTCTATTTTATCGTTTTGTCTCGGCCTCCAATGTTAATGTGAACCTGCTTTATAACATCAAACATTTCCTTAATTAATATATGACAAAATATATTGGACTTGTTCAACATCTCGCATTCTAAATTTCCACATTTCCAGATTGCAGTATCTCATACTTCTTGATAAGGAAATCGTCATGCGCCGTTTTCATCTGGGTTCTTTACGTGATTGATGAGACTGTAATATTCCTCCTTGAGTATCAGCAAATACTTCATACAGTTCATACAGCTTTTACGTTTAAAGATGATCTCAATATCCATGATTTTCAAGAATGACAATAGCATTGTGCTCCTGTTGATGATTTCAGTAAACTAATTGGCTTATGAGCTCAGTTCATACGAGTAATCTAGCATTTTGAGTCTAATTGAGCTTAGATACAAAGTCATTTTGAATTGGCATGTAACGTGAATGAGTAAATTGATGTCTGTTCAGTGTGGAATGCATTATAACGTTTTACCGAATAAATGTGTCTATTTTATTTGTATATAGTTGCCTTTTTCAGTGGTTATGTATATTCCCTGAACATTTCAATGAATATGTATATTATGTGGTCCGATCACACACACATTCACTGAAATTTATGCACTATAAGATGGCGACTATTAATTTGATTATTTTGGCATAATAATCAACTTAAAGGCATAATATAACAGATATATGGTTGTTTTGGACTAGTTCTTGACTACAACTGCAAAGTAAAGTGCATTCACTTTACATACATATAATCATGTTTTTACTTCCAAAACCCTTTCCACAGCTGTATGGTAGGCAATATTCCGTTTCAACAAACCGTTTTGGACTTTGCCAGTTATGACTACCTGTATATGGTCGTAGTTATTTTTGCTTTCTTTATAGTAACGCAAGGGGACACAACTCTAAAGTGGTACTACGAAAGAATATCGTCACTGCTGTTTGCTTCATATATCAGGTGATAACAAATGAACTTGTTATTAACTATCGAGTGTTGGGGAATACGTGCATCAGTAAATCATAACTTTGGGGTGGACAAATCAAGCACACATAGTCTCAGATAGAAATTAGTTTATCCGTTTTATAGGTAAACCAGCAGTGATAGTATGCCTTTAACACATATAATTGTTAACGGAACACTTTCAAATGAGGGAATATAGTAAGAAGGTATTTTATCTTCCTTGTGATACTATACAAATAATGAGTCCCCTGAACATTTCCAATATGGCCGCCAAATTCCCGTATTACTATATTACCTCATTTGAAAGTGTTCTATTATTAACAATTTGTATGTTTTATGTTGATGTATGTCTAAAGTTAATCAAAGTTGTGGTTGCCATCTTGAATTTGGCGACCATATTGAAAAATATGCCTACTATTCGCCATTGGCGTGTCTTAAGTAGGCATACGGTATGCCTATCAGAGAATGACTGTATGCTAGAGTCATGAGTATTTACTCGATAGACCATTCAACTTTGACAACAACACTTTGTCTATGTCGCTTACATCTACTTGTATGTTAGAAGCAATTCGGTCTCTGGATACTCATGTTGTCAGAGCGTGGTTCGAGGTAAATATCTGCATTGCCGAACACCTGCGACCCACACCGAGAAAGTTGTCATGACATGAAATATGTCATTGGTGCGTACGTCTCAAATACTACTGGATCTTGGTCCCCGTTGTTGACATTAGAAACACACTTAAACACGCATTAACAGAGCTGTCAGAATATCATACTACCAGCATATGTGGTGGTATGTGTGAGATCAAGAGTACCTGGAGCTGGTGTTGGGAATATGCCAATACCTTCTGTAGTTAAATATACTCGTTTAATCAAATAGTAATCTCACTAACCAGGCACATGTATATAAAGTACATGAGGACAATGGAACTGAAAGTTAAGACTGCTATCTGAAGTTATTGTAAGGACACTTTTCTTTCCCATGTCAAACGTATTTGTAATCAAGGCACAGAAAGGGGTCGGGTTTCATATACCGCCTTATCACGTATGACCAGTGTATAGAACCTACCCAAATGTGAGAGCTAAATAGGCTCAAAACATACTTAGAAGCGCTTAAAACAATTAACTGATAAGGTAAGGCTAACCACAAGTAGGGTGTTCTGGTGTACACGCAGAGACATTACATTGCCGACCAATACAGCTATAACATGTATTACCCACAGCTCAGATTGTCCGTAGAATTTATCCACATACACCACATACTTATATCATTAACACACACAGCTATAGCATTAAGACACACAGCTATAGCATTAAGACACACAGCTATAGCATTAACACACACAGCTATAGCATTAACACACACAGTTATAGCATTAAAACACACAGCTATAGCATTAACACACCCAGCTATAGCATTAACACACCCAGCTATAGCATTAACACACCCAGCTATAGAATTAACACACACAGCTATAGCATTAACACACACAGCTATAGCATTAACACACCCAGCTATAGCATTAACACACCCAGCTATAGCATGAACACACACAGCTATAGCATTAGCACATACATACATAGCATTAGCGCACACAGCTATAACATTTACCCAAATACACCACAAATGTATAGCATTGCCATTAACACCGAATAAGCTATAACATTTAACACAGAGCTATATAGCAGTTACCCACATGCACCACAAACCTATAGCATTATTACAGTAGCGCTTGAATATTAACACAGAGCTACTAGTATATCATTTAAAGTCCCCATACCTATAGAACTGGCCATAAAACTACGCCATAAAAACAATAGGGCTACATCTTTGACATCGAGATATGACACAGAGGGAGAGAGCTGTGACATTGATACGATAAGGTATGATATTGAGACATAAAGCTACAACATTGACACCAATATATGACACAGACAGAGAGCTATGATATTGACAGAGAGCATAGCATTGGTACGAGATATGACATTGACACAGAGAGCTATGACATTGGCACAGAGAGCTATAACATTGACACCGATACATGACACAGACAAACAGCTATAACACTGACACAGAGCTATGCCATTGACACATAGCTATAACATTGACACATAGAGCTATAACATTGATAAAGATATATGATACAGACAGAGAGCTGTGATATCGACACAGAGAGCTATAACATTGACACGGAGACCTATGGCATTGACATTCTTGACAAATTTTCAGCAAACTCTCTTTAACTCGGGAATTGTTCACTAGTTATCATATATTAATGTTTATAGATATGTATGTGTAGAATGTTTTACTGCCATGTCGTATGTGGGTCCAATTGGTAAGGACATGTATCGTTGTTCACAGAGAAAACACTGCCAGGCTGTCCTCATGCCATGGATACAGCGCTATTTCGCTATGTCACAGTACACAACCGGTAGTGTATGGGGGAATCGATCAATACCTATAACTCTATTTTATATAATCTCTATATTACACAACTGTGCTTGCTTACTCTCATTATTAGATCAGTATATGCCGATATCCTGATACGAAGTAATCACTATTTACCAATATTGATAAAATATCATCGTTTGCCGATATTCCAGTAGTTAACATTGTCTGACGGTGACGTACTATGACGGTGATAATATGGTGCTTGCAATGATTAATAGGTCTGTGTAATTACAGTCTGAGCACATTAGTACGGTCTGTATTACACTTACAGTTCAACCTTGTTGGTTTGCTGTTAAAAGACATTTCCAATCTATTTTTAAATAATAATAATAATAATAAAATTAATTTATATGGTTTCTTGTATGCATTTAATGCTGAGCGCCAAGCAGTGGAACAGCAACTACCATCTTTTAACGTCTTTACTCTAGATTTATAGTTTGTCCACAGTAATGGTGTTGTGTAAAATATTAATATTTGGTAGTTTGGGATTAATTTCAAATATCCCTTTTTATGTAAATACGACACTATCAAATTACATTATTCTCACAAAATAGTTAATGCTATCCAAAATAACGCAGTCTATATGATTTTCTTGTTGAACACTATGCACATTCATAAAATGTTTCGTATACATCATACATTTCATGGCGGTTTATTTAGGGCTGTAATGTCGCAATTCTCACAATTGTTCTCGCAGTTCTGTCGCTAAAAGTGCCAACATTTACTATTTTGCTATCTATGTATGGATATTCCTTAGGGGTGCCCATATAGATCGCAAAAGAGTCAACGGGGCACATTTACGTCAATTAAAACACATCGTGGTCTGTGGTGCGTGCATGATCATGTTCTCAAGCAAAACAGTGTATACGGTACTCAAGATGAAATAGAGAACTCATTCCACACTGACAGCGACGTACGGGCACTTACTGTATATTACGATGTTAGGAGACGTTCTTATATTATGTACTTTCTTAGGACACATGTGTGTTCCAATAACGAACATTTGCAACGTTACGAGGAAAGAACAGACACGTATTATAGTTGGAGGGCACACCCTAGTTTATATGCACTAGTCTTGTACACGTGCTCAGCTAGACGAGTAACAGTGCTCAGTATTCTACCTTCATTTTCTTCACAACTCTGTCAGCAAATAGTCCTAGTAATTGATACCTTGCCAACTTTCAATAATTTCAAACGGAATTATGCACGGTAACCTTTAAAGGAATATGCCATAAATTGAAAACAGGGACAGACTATATATCCAGTGCAGTTGAACTAACCTAATCTTACATTTATTCATACTGTACACTTCTCACGCCCTTGATTCTATACGTGTCTATTAAATCTGCACCTATCATTATTGTTTCATTAAATCAGCAACGTATGTTTTCAAATGTTATTAATGACATACATACGTTATACAAGCCACATAGTTATATTGAATCCCTATTCACATTTCAAGATAGTGAATGAATGAATGAATTAATTAATTGTTTATTAACATGTCACGCATACAGGTTAAATTGCATAATGTAAATTAATTGTTATTTTTCTTTCCTTAGTTCAGTTTAGTTTAAACTAATTTTATTCACAATGGAAAAGGCTTGGACCCCAGTTATATACCAAGTCCTTCCCTATTTAACACCAGAAATAATCGACATGCCTGTACATGAAAGGTAGATGGATACATACATACGGTACATAAATATATATATACATATACTCATGCATGTACACACGCGCGCTCACACACACGCACGTAACGTATAGTAACACAGACTGATCATACAGCCCACGGTGTAGTAGATCATACATACATTATTTATTAAAATAACCTTCTGCATACAAATATCATATAACATTCGTCCGACAGTAGAAATGTAGTTATGTAAACATGTTCTTAGCTAGTATATATAGCATTGGACACCTTACATCAGCGCTGGAAATTGCAGACGTGACGTAACGTAACGTGAAACTAAATTACGAAAGATGCTTCTACGTCTGCAAGTTCTTGAAGAGTCCCGTCATCTTGTAGCTGTTTGGAAATGCTTCGTTGTATAAATTGTATTGTTATATAAAGTTGTTGATCTACAAACGCTTTATCTTCAGCAGGTTTGCAGAGATTTATTTTGTTTTTAAAACTAGGATAGTATATTATTCCTGTTGTATCTCAATGAAGTCTAACAGTAAGGTGCATTTGTAGTGTGAAATATGTTGGTGTATATTAGCATGCTACTATATCACAGTCCCGCACAAAATGCATACCTGAATGTATTGCCGAACGCTGGAATGAAGTCCAAAGACTTTTTACGTGGAAATCATTGAACACATAATATCTGTCGTCTACTTGCTATGCCGTACACCGTGTATTGACTTTTACCGTCGGTCTCTATGTCCGTACTTATAAATATTCATTAAACTATTATCTTCGGGGTGGAAAAGCATAAACAATATTGCATATGACGTACATAAATATGTCCATCAGCGGTTGTCTGCCTTTGTATATGTTTCTATAACATATTATGCCAGACCTGTATGAATGAGTGGTTTATGTGGGCCAGACTTTTGAGGTCAGTAGGCCTGGAAGACATCATGATAATGGAGCTTCTCTTGAGAACATCAAAAAAAGAACAACATATCGATTACCAATTCCATCGAAATACAACAATAGATTATAAACATGGAGAGTTTGTTCTCCTCCATGTTATATATATTGCGATATCATAATATAAAATACAATGTAGTATATTATAAGTATATTTAATAATTTATTAGGTAGTTTCCCTTCCTGTCTACCTATTACCATGGTGGGATTGTTTTGAAGAATGTAATATATTCAAGCATTCAAACTGGAAACGGATATTGAATTAAACTAAGTTAAATTAAACTCAACAAAATAAATTAAAGGAATGAATTTGTAACTTGACTTTAAGAGCCAATACTCTTGGTAGGAAGGTAAGCTGCATTGGTAGGCTGGTAGGCTGTATTGGTAGGAAGGTAGGCTGTATTGGTAGTGTAGCGCTGTATTGGTAGGCAGGTAGGGTGTATTGGTATCGCTGTATTGGTAGAAAGGTAGGCTGTGTTGGCTCCGCTGTATCGATAGGAAGGTAGTCTGTATTGGTAAGCAAATAGGCTGTATTGGTAGGAAGGTATGCTGTATTGGTATGACGTTTTGTTGTTTTGGTAGGTAGGCTGTTTGGTTAGCGTTGTATTGATAAGAAGGTAGGTTGTATTGATAGGAAAGTAGGCTGTAATGGTAGGAAGGTAGGCTGTATTGGTTGGAAGGTAGGAAGGTAGTTTATATTGGTAAGCAGGTAGGTTGTATTGGTAGGAAGGTAGGCTGTTTGGTTATCGCTGTATTGATAGGAAGGTAGGATGTATTGAAAGGAAGGTAGGTTTTATTGGTAAGCAGGTATGCTGTATTGGTAGGAAGGTAAGCTGTATTGGTAGGACGTTAGGTTGTATTGGTAGGAAGGTAAGCTGTATTGGTAAGACGTTAGGTTGTATTGGTAGGCAGGTAGGCTATTTGGTTAGCGCTATATTGGTAAGAACGTAGGTTGTGTTGGTAGAAAGGTATGCTGTATTGATAGGTAGGTAGGCTGTATTGGTATGAAGGTAGTTTGTATTGATAGGTAGGTAGGCTGTATTGGTATGGAAAGTATGCTGTGTTGGTAGGAAGGTAGGTTGTATTGGTAGGAAGATGGTCAGTATTGGTAGGAAGGTACGTTGTATTGATAGGTAGGTAGGCTGTATTGGTATGGAAGGTTTGCTGTATTGGTAGGAAGGTAGGTTGTATTGGTTGGAAGGTTCGCTTATTGGTCCCACTGCATCGATAACACCGCCCTGGAATTCAGGGTACATTTAATGACAGTTCAATATAGCAATCGAGATTGTAGTTCCAGACCAAGTCTATTGATCAGCATGCTCTCCTGACAGCGAGAACACAACAGTCTGTGTTACACGCTGTCTCACTACGAGGGGTTTCGTGTGTTCAACA
>JAUTBQ010169496.1:0-11886 GCA_032361185.1 Lepetodrilus ovalis | reverse complement strand
TAGGTTGATAACTAAGGTTTTGGTTGCTGACTTAAGTCAATTAAAAACTTAAGTTGTTTATAGGATACCACCCCTGGATTAAGGTTAGTCTTGGTTTATGGAAACCCAGACTCTTCGTTTAGCAAAAACAATAATATAGAAAGCAGGCATACCAAAACCAGGTCCAGGTCCGTTTAAGGTTAAACTTGTGTTTTAAAGCTAAACCTGGTCTAGACCTCATTCGATAATATGGGCCGGAGGGTCTGTATGGCTTTTATTAGCAGTTTATTTTTAATATCAGATAGCATTGTTCAATGTATAGGAAAATAATTGAGAAATGTAGATTACAAAAGAATATGGTCAAAATATGTGAAGTGGGATTATATGACAAGGATATAGTGCTAATATTGGACCAAATTAGCTTAGTTTGAAATGTTAATTACTTGGAAATTTGAGTTTGTACCCTGGTATGACATTAAAAATACTGAAATACAATACTATTGCTACTAACAGACTACTTTTACTATCCAAGAAGAAACCAATATCTAGGAGTCTGAATTTGGTCTCCAATGAGAAACAGGATTGGGTTACAATGTCCACACGATATTTCAATATTGCTATGTTGCACAAGAAAGAAGAAAGAAGTTTTTTTGAAATACACTTTTCCATGATGGAGGCACAGAACAATTTCTGTAATTTTCCAAGATTTATTATTAAGTAGATTATAGTTTGATTATTGATAATTTATCAGTTCACATCTTATATTTTAACATATTGGCAATTATCATCCTTGCAAGAAGTTAAAGGTCATTAATTTGGTTATTGCATAATCTGATACAACTATCTCTCCAACATGCCAGCATGATTTTTTTTTCTTCATTATCTTTTACTTTTAAACCTAGAAACCTAGAAATATTTCTATTTCCAAATTAATTGCACCACCAACCTCTAGGAAATCGCCACACAGCCTTTTGACTTGAAGGGTGGACTCAGCACATCTGCATTGCATAGATAGTCTTGAAAGCATGTTATTTAGGAGAGGACCCTTTGGGGATGAACTTTTTTTAATATAAATTGGCGATACCGCATATATTTATTTTTAGATATTTTAATATATCTTTCCCTAGTTAGTAATATTATGCAGAAAACTATCAAACATATTTTTAAAAAGATTTCATTTTGGGTTCAAAGTTGATCTTACCACTATAAATTGAATGCATGCTTTTTTTGGTAAATAATCACGTTCTGAGCACATAATAATATAATGAATCCCAACTGGTATGAATTCCATGTCTGTCAATCAAACAGTCAGTTTCGACCTAGGGTAAAAGCATGCGGATCAATTGCATTCTTGACACGTTGTATATTGCAAGATTGTCACTCACTGGTGAAATGAACACAGGCAGTATGTTAACTTGCAGGTCATAGCTATCAGCTCAGGTATATTATTAAAGAAGTCGTATTTCATATTTTAAATCAAATTTTCATATCTCCAATTAAATCATTTGAAACTTCTTTTTTCTATCAAAGGATATTTTTTAAATTTCCAAATTCCGCAAATTAAACGCACCGAAACGGCATGATTATAGGCGCATGGAGCAGATAGAAAAGTCTTCATACGTGATGTTACGTGTGCCAATACTAATTGCTACACATTCCATTCTGCACAGATCATTAAAATTGTGAAATAGATATGAAGCCCATAGAATATGAAACTTATTGCATACTACTCAAAATCGCACTCTTTTACCCCATACACATGCACAATATTTGTTCAGTGGTGTAAAGTTGCACGTATGTAAATATACATGCGTACGTAAAAATAAATTTGCTGTGTGTTCGCATGTCACTTGCAGTGAGTAGATAATAATAAGGTATGGAAACATTCCAAATAACCACAAGTAGGGTTTTACTGAACGTGCAAAGTCCTGCTTCAGATACGCAAAATATGCAAGTTTGGACGCATGAATATTCTGTTACAGGTCCTTCTGGTTGCATTTTATTAAGAAAACTTATTGACAACTTCAGATTCATTCGTTATTATATTTCTAAACTCATTACATCACAGCACAGATTAGAAGAGATTACAATAATGTAATTCCAAATAACTGCCCCTAGTTTGCAATTGGTAAATACTAAGTCATTCGGCCTTCCTCGTTTTACTCGTGCAAAGAGGAGTAACGCTACATATCCAGAAACGTAGTTTTGTAGAGTGGAATTTCTCAAAGTATGATCTCTTTATTAAAGTTAAATAAAAATTGAATACACATCAATGGGTTGTGTTATATACTAATCACAAAATATACACACACAAAGGGTACGTTTAGCTTAATAATTCAGTTAAAATATGGGACTACTTTTCATAAATTTGGCATGCAAAAATTATCACCACGGGTCCCCGCGTCTCCCAAAAGTTGAAACTTACTTCCTTACCTCGTAATTATTTTATAGAAAGTGTAGTTGGCATATATTTTCCTACATGCGAAAGGGATGTAACTATAAGCCCTTAGTTTGAGCTTAAAACATAAAGTGAGCATGAAACTGTACTCAAAAAAGGATTTCTAACCTTGGGGCCCGTATTAAATTGGATGTAATAACTACATAATAACTGTAGAGTTATTCATTGCGAGTCTGTACCAGCCATGGCTCATAAGGTCTTACTGTTACACAAAGCTGTTCGTTTATACATTCAAATATGAACCCAGCCAAATCATAAAAGGCAAATAAAGATAAAGCACCGTTACTGCAAACTATCATTTTATTTTTGTGAATATACATCACCTGGCTCTGAGATTACGAAAAGTTTTTGAGTACAAACTCAACTTAACATTTGATTCACAAATCCCCATGTAAAACTTTAGCTCGAGCATGAAATCGTACCTACTCAAAATATTTCGTAATCTCAGGGCCTGGTTAACGAGAACCAAGAGACGCACACATCTAAATAGTTTCCGATTAGACCGAATACGAAACATAATAAAAGAAATGATAAATATAGTTACCATAACATGAAAAAGTTTGGTTTTGAAGATGAACACATGCCGAGACATATCTGATTCATATGTATTAAATATCTCTCTAACGGACCACCGTGACTTATTAAGCAAATAGTTACTTGAATAAACCTGACATAGGTGAGTGTATATATACATATGCATGTGCCCTATGACCTCATGGCCCTCAAATTTTACGATATCAAAGAGAAAATTCTAGTTAATTTACTGCAGAGTTATTTCTCATGTGCCGGAACTCGTAAGAGCTCTTAGTGCAAGAAAATAAATCTCAGAAATTATATCCTGAATGGAACAGACAAAGGTAGACATAAAATACTATAACATAATCAAGACGTCTAGGAGAGATAGTTAATACTACTGATTGCTCTCCAGTCGCTGCAGACTTTAAAGGCATGGTAGCATAATTTACAGAAATAAATATATTTTTTTCTTATTGAAATCTTTTATTCTGTAAGCTGCATGTCAGAATCTGAGCCCCCTTGCCCCATGGCTAATAGCTACAGTACTGTATTCCCTATCTTAACTGTTGAAAGATTGTAACTTAACTTTTGAAACTACAGTGTCCCCTCGATATAACGCTGAAGTTGGGGGTCCATGACATACCCCGCGTTATAGTACCCGCCTTATATTGTACCAGCTGGTGCTCGCAGGTTTACTGCAACATTCAGCGCTACGGATGTTGCGGGTTTCCTCCTGCCCTAAAACTGACAAGTGATGTTAGTGAAAGATTCTAGAAAGTGATTATAGACCCCATTAAAAAAAAAATCAAAAACCAAAAAAAAATTAGAAATAAAATAGAAATTTAATACTGTTATGGTGCTGGTTTCCACAAGCCATTTCTACATAGAGCATTTCTCGTCGTCCACAGTGGAGGGAGGGTTAATGATAATAATACAGGTGTAGTAGCCACTTTAAGAATACTAATATGTATTTCAGACTTCCCAGATACATGGCGCCAGAGATTGTGTGTGCTGGTCCCGTCGAGGTGGATGATGTTTGTGAGTCCAGTTTACAGCCTCCTTCTGGCTTCAAGGTCGACAGCTGGTCACTGGGGATACTTCTTATTGAGGCATTTACAGTACGTACAGCTTCGGGTTTTGGTATTACTTGTATACTCCCCAGGGAATTGAGAAGGAACACTTGCATGCACACTTTTCCATTGACCTGGGATGATAATGTGTTGCCTTGAGCATGCCTTAGCAGGTGGAATTGGCAATAATGAGTAGCCTTTATATTATTATTATTATTATTATTATTATTATTATTATAATTATTATTATTTTTTATTATTATTATTATCATTTTTATTTTTATTAAAATTATTATTATTGTTATTATTATTTTTTATTATTATTACTTCTATTCTTATTTTAATCAACGTCCACATAAATTACCTTAAGATCTGTTGGAGATATTGGCAAGACTTCTTGTATTTCTAGTTGAATGTTGTGGTGTACATATCTACTTTTGTCTGATTTTCAGAAAAAGAGACTGTGGTTGACCCTGTCTGTTGAAGAAATCATCCGCAAGATCCTGAGTTTCTTGAAGTCTGGTAAGGCCAATATGGTTAACGGAAAATATTTAAGATACGCTTTCAATGATTAAAATAATTGACTAAATTAGATTTATTAAAATTTAATTAATCCTGAGCATTCCAACAGACGTAATACATTACCCATGAATTATTTATTAAAAATAATAAGTACATTTATTTTAATCTTTATATATTTATTCATTCAATTTACACTTTATAGGTAACCACAGATAAATAAATAAATGTTCCCTTTATTTTAACATGTTTAAGCTAATACATACTTAATGTGCTATACACTACTTTGATTGTTTCCCGCTTGTTTACCAATCCTCATCAATTTTTCGGAATAAAATATGTTTAAATCACATTGTTAAGGCTATATAACTAAGGAATTGTTATTAATTTAGCAAAGTTATGGTTGAAGGAATACATTATTTATAACTTTTCTTTTTATTAATGGTGTGACAGATATGCATCCATTGGACGTGATAACACAAGATGAGGAACTGAGGACAGCTCTACATGTGAGTACCCGGTAGTTTAGACCTCGGCCAGTAAACCTTACAGAGGACCAGCCAAGTCCGTTAGGCAATTCCTTATTTCTATATGTCAAAATGTAGTCAGGGCTCAAGATTAACATTTTGAGTTACTTGGCCCGAGGGATAGTCGGGGCAAGTTTCAAAGGCACCAAAGGTGCTAAATGTTTAAAAAATAGGTTGTCCGCAGAGTGATCTAACTTGTATGTCGGGCACATTTTAGTCTAGAGCCCTGGTAGTATTCATGAAAATAATGAACATAATGTTTTCATCTAGACTATTTTATTGCTCAATGTTACATCAGTGAAATACAGGCACGATCAGGAGTAGGTAGATCTACATTGGAATTAAGAAAATAATGCAAATGTTTTTTTTTGTTTTTTTTTGTGAACAGAAAGAGAAAAAAATGTTGAAATATGTTTTATCATAAATAATATGTTCTTGTGTGGGTCTTTTAGAATCTTTCGAAGGATGCTTTGGATTTTCTTCGTCAATGTCTGACTGTCTATCCGAGTAAAAGGTGAGAAACAATCAGAATATGTACATCCTCCTCTCTGATATCTCCTGGATCAAATAAAATACAAAATAAATCGTGCAATGATTTTGTATCCATAATTATTTTCTGGTCTGGGGTAATGCAATTTTAGGACATTGAACTTGTCTTTGGTGCCAAAGATCCTGGGAGTCCGGCATCAATGTTGGCGTAAGTTACCTTTCCGACAGGATCAGGATAGGATGCCCTGTCTGTACCATGGCAATACAGTTATTGTCCTTAGTCCGTCAGTATAGGCCAGTGCACACAGACTTCCTGGTTTCCTCCTGCCCTAAACTGATGAAGTGTGATACCTAAAAGAATCTTGAAAGTGACTAAACCTCAATTTAGCAAGAAATAGACTAAACAAATATTACTGGTCCATATTTCTTTCAGGCCAAGTCCATCTGAGCTGAAGAAGCATCAACTATTTCGAGAGTTGCGTTTGACAGAGGTACAGTAGCATTTCTTTCGCTGTTCATTATCATAGCTGGAATACTATCAGATAATAATAACATGTTAGAAAATATTAAATCTACTTAGATGACATTCCACAAGTCCATAGCTAAATTATTATCGTGTATGGGTGAACAATTCCAATTGCTACATAAAACATTAGCCCATGCACTCATAGCAAAATTGCAAAATACACCATCATTCATTGCCTGGATGTTATCAGGTAGATTTAATTCACTAGGAGAATATTTTAGTCCTCTCCAAGCAGGCAACCGGAGATGCCTAAAAGAGTAGTGTCTGCCTAATCCAGCAGGGAGAGGGTTAAGTTTGTATGACACATGTATCTGGGGTGCATTCAACGAACACTACATTTCATACACTACACTACACTACATTTCACTACGCGTAGTATTGGCTGAACGGCCAGTAGTGTATCGCTTTGCTTCTGAGTTTTCTACAAGCCCTACGCGGTCCAGAGCCGTAGTGAAATGTAGTACTACATAGCACTACGGATGGCTGGCTGAACGGCTCACGTAGCACTACATTCACTACGTATTGAAATGTTCACACAGAAGACCTACAAAAATGGCTACACTCTGTTCACGGATCGCCTAAGATGTGCTGACCTTGAACTTCCGGTCCTCAATGAAGACATTAATCTAGAAGGTAGGTCAAGGTTGTTTGAATCTAATGTATAATAAATAGTCCCTTCGATACTGTATTCATCGTATTGCACCTTGATCTTTGTTCTAGTTTTTATTACGCTTTACAAGTCTTTACTTACTATTGTTGTTGTTGTTGTTATTTTTATCATTATTATTTTATTTCCGTGACACAGAGCTGGGAGACGACCACCTGTCAGAGCGGACTATGGAGGAGGTGTACTACATGTGGCAGCTAGCTGGGGGAGATCTGGAGGCCGCTCTACGTAAAGTGGGACTCATCAAGATCAAGCCCCCTGTCACACTGGTGCCCTGGTGAGTACATTGAGCCCTAGTCCAGAAATACAGACATCTATCACACCATATGCTTTATGCTATATCGACGTCTCGATGCCATTGTTCATAAATATTGGAGTTTTGCGAGCTGGGTGTCACTCGCACGCTCGTTACGGAATACCATGCAAGTAACGATAATTTTGAATGTGCTTGAATGTAGCCACAGTATTCCGCTGGCAGTATCTTCATATTTGCTTGTTCACTTCCCATGCTAAATCCTCTAATGTACGTTATTAAAAAAAACCCCATAAACTTTGTCAAACTTCGTCTGCTGACATTACAGTACTCTGACGTATCAGGAGCGCGAGTACACTCAAGACGTCATAATGGTATTTCAAAAAGGACAATCGTTCAGTCATTTGTGGTATTTTTGTGAGAGAGGACCTTTGTCTCCATATAGCGGATAGCAGATGTATTATGGAGGCGAAGCTACTTTGTCTAATTGAGCCTCTGTAACACTGGTTTTATACCCTTTCTGTGTTAGATTAACTAATATAAATAGGGTCAGGTGATAGCACAATGGTAAAATGTTGGAAGTCCGCGCCAAATGCCCTGGGTTTGAATCCCATCCATGGTGCCTGGCATCAATGTTCGCTGTTTATCCCGTGGCAATAGGTATCATCCTTAGTCTGTCAGTACCAGCCAATGCCCGCAAGTTCACTGCAACATTCAGCACTATGAATGTAGCAGGTTTCCTCCTGCCCTGACAAGCTGTGATATTAATTAACAATTAAAAAAAGCCATAAAACAAGCAAACTGATATTGTTACTGTATTGGGAATCTCTTGTTGCATTAACAGAATGAATCTCTCATACATGTAGTATTATTATTATTATTATTTTATTATTATTATTAGTTGTAGTAATATTACTATTACTATTATTATTATTATTAATATTATTATTATTATACGAACAATTATATTTTCAGCTACACCAATTCTGACGGGGAGGTATATGGACAGCGCAGAGACGATGCGGAACTGCTGGACAATACCGTCGTCATACTCTCACAGGAACAACTGCGGACTGTGAGTACCTTTTAATTTTAACAATGATTACGAGGTTACAGGTTTCCTCCTGCCCTAAACTGACAAGCCATAGTATAAGTCAAATAATCTTGAAAAAGGCTCTATATCCCAATAATTATTATTTTTATTAAAATTGTTATTACCATTGTTATCTGATAGAACATGAAATATTGTTGCCATCTTGTTCCAGAGGTTGAAGGATCTAGAGGAGACGGCTTACTACCCGCTGTTAGAGGATGAGTGAGTAGCCACTGCCACTATGAACAATACTACTAGTGACATCTTCAAACATTTCAATGTTAGCATCGAGGTAAATCGTTGGACTTCAGAGCTGAAGGTCCTGAGTTCAAAATCAGCCCCGGTGACCTGACTTCAATGTTTGCCAAAGTAAAATTTTTAACAATATCGTAATTGTCGCAAATGGGTGAAGATGCCCTCAGCGATGTTCAACTCCATAATCACTCACTAACTCTCCGAAGGTCCCGAATTCGAAACCAGCCCCAGTCACCTGACATCAATGTTTGCCAAAGTTACATTTTTAACAATACCGTAATTGTCGCAAATTGGTGAAGATACCCGCCGCAATGTTCAACTCCATAACCACTAATTCAACACTGCAACGATGCGATGCACTATCTGCGTAGTGCAGTTGTTCTGCTTGGTTCCTCAGTATCGGCCAATGCTTACTGGGTTACTGCAACAGTCAGTACTATGGTTGTTACAGGTTTCTTTCTGCTGTAAACTGACATGCCGCGATATAGGAGAATTAATTTTGAAATTGGCTCTAACCCAAATTCCAGTTTACAGTAGAAAATAAATGCTTGTTTCCGTCACAGGTCGAGTTCCGTGGGTCTGCCGATGTCACCGAGCAGCGGAGACCTCACTGACACTGCCAGTCTACCGCTCGTCATCCGTGAGAAGGACGTCGAGTATCAGGTCTGTGGTCATGTGATGTTAATGTGTCAGGAAAGTGCATGTCAAAATGTATAATAGCTAAAGCTAGGAAAGGACATAGATTTGAAGCCATACTAAAACACTTAAAACTAAACATGATTAATTTTACTGCACATTTTATGCCATTTTTACTACAGCATTAGTTGATTTACAATGTTTTCTGTTTCAGTTTCACCGCATCATCCTGTACGAGCGGCTGTTAAAGGCGTACCCCTACAAGCGACCACACATCTGGAAGGAGGCGAGAGTTGACATCCCACCTCTTGTCCGCGCCCATGTCTGGGCTGCTCTTCTGGAGGTGGAGGTGAGCTTGTCTGTCTGCCTGTCTTCTGTGATGTCTGTCTGTTTTTGTTTGTATGTATGTCTGCCTGTCTGTCTATTTTGCCTGTCTGTTTGTTTTTATCTGTATGTGTGTCTGCCTGTCTGTCTGCATCATCGCCTATTGGTGAAATATACCCACTGCGATGTAATGCACTAATTCATTCATTCATACTGTCTGTCTGTCTGTCTGCCTGCCTGTCTGTGTGTCTGACTGATGTCTGGGTTGCTCTTCTTGAGATGGGGGTAAGTTTGTTCTCTGTCTGTCTGTCTGTCTGCTTGTCCATCTGTCTGCCTTTGTCTGTTTGATGTCTGGACCACTCTGGAGGTGGAAGTTAGTTCTCTGTCTGTCTGTCTGTCATATCACAGACAGATCTGTTAATGTTTTATTCTTTATTTGTAACAATAGTGCCAAGACAGAGCCAGTAAAAGACATTTTGGATAAACTATTCTCCTGTCCACTGATCTTCACTGTAGTCGTCCTCTTCATGGAGCATCTTTAAAACTTTACATATTTTTCAGGGAAGTGTGGAGGCGTGGTATGATTCCATCGATAAGGAGACTGCCACGTCAACAGACAGACAGGTGAGTGCATCCACATTTGGAATACACAACAAGTTGACGTGAAAGTAGTAGCCGTCCACATTGGTGATACAAATAACAAATGTTATGAATTTCTACTCGCCCTTAGGATACCTTTGGCATGAGGAGGAATGACACGGATGAATGTTAATTGTGAATTGTATCCAAGATGATTGTGACTAAAATTATCAACATCTGTGATTGTACGTCTTTAACCTTCTGGCGGCAGATCGAGGTGGACATCCCACGGTGCCACCAGTATCACGAACTCCTGTCGTCGCCAGCCGCCCACACAAAGTTCACGCGTGTTCTCAAGGCGTGGGTGGTTAGCCATCCTGAGTACGTCTACTGGCAGGGTCTCGACTCACTCTGCGCGCCGTTCCTCGCGCTCAACTTCAACAATGAAGGTCAGAATCGCAAACAAATGAATTGATTCGCTAGTCTGAAGTAAAATTATAGACTGTATTATCCATGCATAGCTGAAAAAAATATTGGTGTTGAACATTATTATTTATTGAATCATTGTGAGTCAAATTAATTTTGGTTCAAACGAGAAAACAAGTCCTATTGAGAACTGAGATCTCTTAAGTTAATTTTTATTTAAAAAAAATAAATTTGGTTGAAAATGGATGAAATTGGATTGGCTTAATTTGTCAAGTCAATATAGAAGAAAAAGAATCATACTATAATAAATAATAATAATAAAGTTCATACTTGCATAGTTCACATATCCAAGAACATGTATTTTTGCGCTATTAGCCCTACATACGCTGCTGTTTTGGTTAATTTATGATGTACTGATTATGATCCATTTCATCATTTGCAAGTTGATGGCGTTCAGAAATAATTTCCTCATTCAGTACAATGTTCTTCTGTTTTCAGCACTGGCATTTGCCTGCTTGTCCAACTTTATTCCCAAATACCTACACAAGTTCTTCCTAAAAGACAATTCTGCCATTATACAGGGTAGGTGTAGGGTACGACAATGGCTGAAATAATTATTTCAAAGAAAGTAGGATAAGCTTCATAAAAATGATAACAATAATGATAATAATAATAAAAATAATAATAATATACACTTGAACAACGCCTAAATCCAGATAAAAACTGCTTTGACACTCGTAACATTGTCATGATTAGTTGACAGCAGCAATGAACAGGCAAGTCTTAAATAAGGATGTAATAGTACAGTTGAACCCTGTTTATCCAGTTGTGTTCCCGGTAAAATCATACGGATAATTGAATTTCAGGTTATCTGAGTCATTTTACATTGGAAGACTGATATATGGTTCCCAGTAAAAACTGTGCGGATAGCGAGGGAGCTGGATATGCAAAGTCTGGATAAACGGGGGTCGACTGTACTCAGTTACTCGAGACCGTGTTACAAGATCTCTTAGTGTTAATCAAAGCGTGCAAATGATTCCAAACAATAACTGTCTGTTTTGTAAATATAGAAAGTTTACTTTTATCATTATCTTTATTATTGACCTGAATGTGTATCTAGATTTTTCATGTCAGTGAAATTTTAGAAAATAAATAACATAAAAAAATTAAATTAAAATACAAAATTACCGGTAAGTAAAACAAAATAAAAAATAATAATAATAATAGATGTCCAAATTCTTCCCTTGTACAGAGTATCTGGCGGTGTTCTCTCATCTCATCACATTCCACGATCCGGAGCTCAGCAACCACCTTGACGGCATCGGCTTTATACCAGATGTGAGAGTTCCAGCAGAATAACTACACATTCCATTCATTAACACTATTACGAGTAGTACAGTGTCCCCTTGAGATAACATGTTTCGATACACAGCGGATTCGGATATAAGGCGGGGTCAGATGTGGATCCCATTTTTATTTTTGTAATTTACCCGTACAGTGTCCCCTCGATATAACACTGTTCGATACAGAGCGGATTCGGATATAAGGCTGGGTCAGATGTGGATCCCA
>JAUTBQ010169485.1:0-11889 GCA_032361185.1 Lepetodrilus ovalis | reverse complement strand
ATGCACTGTCTGTAGAGTGGCACTACAGTTATCATCCTTGGTCTGTCAGTACCAGCCGGTGCTCGCAGGTTTACTGCTACATTCAGCGCTATGGATGTTGCGGGTTTCCTCCTCCTTTAAACTGACAAGTCGTGATGTTAGTGAAATATTCTAGAAAGCGACTAAACCCCATTACCAAAATAAAATTAAAAATTAAAAATTAAATTAAAAAAATGGATAGAAAAAATCTAAAGATTTGCATTGTTGGGTGTATTTTTATTTCGGCTAATCAACAAGTGACGTGCAGACTGCTCCCAGACAGTACTAGTTATTTGAAGAAATGGTGCCAATCTATCAATGTCCATCGTTTGTTCAGGTCTAGGTGGCGTCGGCCGTGCATACTCTGCTGCTCCTGGGGCTGAAGCCAAATACAGAACGGGACTTATCTCCCCTGCCAATGGGCTGTTTGGAAACTCCTCACTATTTCAGAACCGTAACTTTGCATCAAGAAGGTAAGCCATTAGTGATTTCATTCTTTCATCAAGTCTACTTTATTTGCAACCAAACCGACAAAAATCTAACCATTGTGCGCCAGTATCTGGTGACAGGCGCATTTCGGCCTGACAGAAGCCCATGTTGGAAGAGAGTCGGGTTGCTTGATTTGCATTATCACTGTCGTGCAACATGCACCCATCTTTAAAAGTGACTAACTGCTTTCTGACAAATCGAACAGCCCTATTCTTTCGATGGTGAACTTATGAAGTATTACCTGCTGGAATTGTACCCAGACCATATTGTTTCTATAACAGAAAGGTGGAAAATTTATTGAAGTTTTAATAGAAGCAATTTGAAATGTGACCTGTATCTATATGCTAGGGACAAGACAGATTTACAGTGTGAAATATATGTTGGTGCATTGGTCGGTACCGATGTTGCTTACACTGACGTGTTGTTTGCAGTGCCAGCCTGTCGAAGGAGGTGACTGGTCGCAGTCGACTGTTGGAGGACTTCCGTAACAATCGTATTCCAAGTCTTCAGCTGAAGGACCTCGTTAATCATGTTGTAGAATTCTCACAGGACCAACACGGATCAAGGTATGTAGAGAGATAGACACACCCCAGTGGGAAGAAAATTGAGGACCGACTGATTTATTGAGACAGGCAACTTTTAGGATATGGCTCATAACTGTCCCTGGTTGTTTATGATTTTTCAGTACAGGATATCGTCGCAAATGGGTGAAAGATTCCCGCAGCAACGTTGAACACCATAATCGCTCGCATCACTCGGACAGGATATTCTCCTAGTTGCCATAGTTCTAAAGAGACTTTCGTTACATATGGGTGAAAGATCCCGCTCTGATGTGAAAGTCACTCACTCTAAAGAGACACTTGTCCTAGTTTAGATGTAATACAACTTGTATTAAAGACCTGCAGGTGCTATTTTTCAGTAAACTACAATATGGGAGAAATGTCTTGGAAGTTGATAGTTTGCTAAACATCTCCCTGTCCAGATTCTCTGGTTCATTTGTTAATGGTTGGAACTTTTTATGGCACTATTATCAGATAATATCGTAGTAGTAGCCTAAAAAATTCTATATTTCCAATATAGGCATGACAATTTTCTCAGAAATCTGATTTATTTGTCCATTGATTGATGTATTTACCCTGGACGTGGATTTGGGCCTGCAGCTCATACTTGATTTTCCGCTAACTTGATATGGCTTTTAGCTTGGACTAGAGGACTAGTGCCGATTTTCTTTGTCTTCCCGTTCCAGATTTATTCAGCAGAAGCTTGAACGTGCAACCCATCAGGAAAAGGCAATGGTGTTCGGGGAGATTCTCACGGCTGCGTACAGTCTCATGACCGACGTCTTCGGAAACTACGTCATCCAGAAGTTCTTTGAGTTTGGTTCGTCGGACCAGAAGCAGACCCTGGCACAGCGGGTCAGAGGTCACGTGTTGCCGTTGGCGCTGCAGATGTACGGGTGCCGGGTGATCCAGAAAGCGCTGGAGTCTATACCAGCAGAGATGCAGGTTAGTGGGAGGCGATGTGACTGGCTGACGATTACAGCGTTGTTGAAGATGTCTGGGTATAGTTTCTCAAAGCTCTTATCTACTAATGAGACCCTAGTGCTATCGTAAGTGCACGGGCGCCATGTATCGGAGATCGCTACGAGAAAACCTATGGCCTCTGTAATTGATATGAGAGCTTTGAGAAGTGATACCTGACTCCGAGGTTTAAGAAAAACTTTTTTGAATACAATTTTAATCCCCGATACAAAATTTTCAATTGAGAATGAAGTCGTGCTCAAAATGGTTTTGTAACCATGGGAGTCGGGGCGCCTATTTCAGAAACGTTCTTATGATGTTCTTTGTGGTGCATAGCACGTGCAATAGGTATCCTTAAGATTGGTGTACGATTGGTAAGAACGTTTTGAGAATAGGCCACCCACTTCGAAGTAAATTAACATTACATTATGGAAATATTTTTACAAACATTTGAGAAATGGACCGCTTCAAAAGCATTATGAGAAATTGTTGTGAAGTCGTCTGCTTGATTGATGTTGTAAAGACATGGACATGAAATTATATAATTGTTATTGTGTATTTGCAGGTGGAGATTGTAAAGGAATTGGATGGTCACGTGTTGAAGTGTGTAAAAGATCAAAATGGAAATCATGTTGTACAAAAGTGTATAGAATGTGTGGAACCCAAACATCTCCAGTTTATCATCGATGCCTTCAAAGGCCAGGTGGGTACAGTTTCACAAACGCTACCTATCGTCTTTCTCATAATGGCCATGTAACTGAGGCAGCTCTACTACAGATTAAAGGGTGTCTCAATCATATTTAAGTTAGCCACGTGTTGGCCATTGAGCATGTCTTGCAGAATTAGCCCAGTCGGGGTTTGCCATTAACACTCGCCTGGGCCATTTCTGTCAATGATAAAGGTATTCTAAGGGCGAGTAGAAAATCATAACATTTGTATCACTATTTGGGCGAGTACATTTTAAACTTGCTATCCCTGCCAATGTAGGTGATAACTTTCTCTACAGGCATTCATGCGCACGTGGAAGACCATAGGAATGTTCTGGGTTGGCGCAATCGTCCGTGTGCTTTCTATGTGGCAATGTTTGCTGTACATTCAAGAGGGTTTCGTGTCACGTTGGCTGAATTAGCAATATGGTGGGGAAGGGGGTGGGACCAAGCAACTGAACTTACTACTGCGCTTGATCTACAGGCCTAGTTACATGTCCGATAGGGCACAGGGACAGGTGCCTCAAAAAGTAAATGATACTTTGTTGGTCATTTGTAGCGAGTATCCTCCCGAGCCTAAGTGTATTTGTTGTTCCAAGCAGGTATTCACACTGTCGACCCACCCATACGGCTGCCGAGTGATACAGCGCATCCTGGAGCACTGCATGTCGGACCAGACGATGCCGATCCTGGACGAGCTGCACGAGCACACCGAGCGCTTGGTGCAGGACCAGTACGGCAACTACGTCATCCAACACGTGCTGGAGCACGGGCGGCCCGAGGACAAGAGCAAGATCGTCAACATGATCCGCGGCAAGGTGTTGCTGCTCAGCCAGCACAAGTTTGCCAGGTGAGCCGGGAGGGGAGACAACCTGTGGTTTGGCTTCATCTGCGTATTATGTTAATGTTTACGGAAGTTTGCCTTTTCAATGCATACCGGTGAAATATTTCTGCTGAGATGTAAAGCACTAATTGGTTGATGACGTTCTTGTAAGTTGACCTTTCCGATGCAATCTTGATGGAAAGTGCAGTCTGAGTTTGTTTTGGCAGGTCAAATGCAGAAATATTCAAAGCTGATTTGTCAGTAATGCCATCAAATGGTTTTGGTGCCAATGCACATGTGCAAGTAACTCTCGAGTTCCAAAATAAATGGAGCCTACAGGTCTGCAAAGTAGGGGAAAGGGAAATGACTTATTTGAGATAATTGACCTCCTTGCTGTTGTAGGCGCAGGTGGATGGTAGCACAGTTGTAGATTGTTAAATGTTAGCAAGTTCCTACCTTTTCTTTTTTAAATGTACAGGTGAGATATTTCCATGTACACATTACCAACAATTCAGTCTCTTATGTATGTATATTTTCCTTTTCAGCAATGTTGTGGAGAAGTGCGTCTCGCACTCGTCCCGACAAGAAAAGGCCATCCTCATTGAAGAGGTCTGCTCTATCAACGATGGGTATGTGGCAGTCTTGGATTGTGCACCTTCACTGTTGTTTAGTCGAGCATTATGTAACATTTGATATTCTCCCATTTTATCATCAGCGCAAATGGGTGAAAGATTCCCGCAGCGACATTAAACTCCATAATCGCTCACTCGCCCATTTTATCATACTAAAGATACAAGAGCAAAGATATAATGTTGGACTTTGGTAGTAAAAGGCCCCAATTTCAAATTGCGTCCCAGGAGCCCGGCATTGTTGGCGACAGTATCCTGCAACACTTGGCACTACAGATGTTGCAAGTTTTCCTCCTACTTTATGCTGACAAGCTGCGATACAAGAGAAATAATCTTGCCTCTAAGCCCCAATTTAAATAATTACGGTTTAATCATCGCAAATGGGTGAAAGATTCCTGCAGCAACGTTGAACTCCATAATCACTCGCTCACTCGCCCCAATTTAAAATATATGTGACCATAAGTTTTAGAGAAGTCACTTAATGCTATTTAAAAGTCAGTTCTGCATTAAAACATTGCTAGTTTGTACCGGTTCAGTCCAATCACTTGTTCCTGTACTGACTATATGTCTGTTCCAGTGCGCTGTACACGATGATGAAGGACCAGTTTGCCAACTACGTGGTGCAGAAGATGATCGACGTGGCCGAGGCGCCGCAGCGCAAGATCCTCATGCACAAGATCCGTCCCCACATCGGCACGCTGCGCAAGTACACGTACGGCAAGCACATCCTGGCCAAGCTGGAGAAGTTCTTCATGAAAAACAACTCTGACCTGGGACCCATCGGGATGCCGCCCAACGGAGCACTGCCTTGATCGAGCGCTATACCATTCGTTCCATTGTAAAACAGACAACCATTCTCTCTGAAAGTTGGGAATGAGTATGCATTTACTCTCCGCAGTGACGGAAAATCTTCTTTTTTTTTAATATATATATCTTAATGCATTTGTCCTGTTTAAACCAGTTGGAATAATGTGTTGAGATATTTTGTATTGTAAAATGTTCCTCGTGAAATAATTGGCAAGTAAGTTATAAAATGATAACTTTTTTGTAGAAGAAGTAGTACTTTTATGATTCGTTTTTGCGTCTCTGCAGAGAAGTGGGAGGTTTTGGTTTTGTATTTCTGGATTCGTTTTTTTATTATTTTTTTTCATCCGCATCAAGTATCACCAACTTTACTTGGGATTACCTTGAAGGTCACATCCGGTTGTAGCGGATTGATCACCTCACCCCATTCCTGGGTATTTTACACTTGTGGTTGGTAATAAGGTGGTATTTTTCACTTGACTAAATACATTTTTTGAAGTCTAGTTAGGGTTTTTCTCTTTGCTTGTTCTTAACCATCGCTAGATAGATTTTGTGAGCGTATATCTATATTATCACTATGCTCTTTGACGTCGCTTGTGTGACTAGTGCCTTTGTGGGTTGTTGACGGGCAGTGCTGGGTGTTTCGTATATGGCTCAAATTGTAGCTAGATCAATAGAGCAGCGTTACGGTACGGTCTGTCGTATTTCTTTCGGACATGCTTGCCAACTTGAGGGAAAAGGGTCACTAACCTGCTGCATGTACATCGTGGGTTTAGGTCAGGATTCTGTTTCGACCTTTCACTACATGGAAGTACCATGTTAGTTTATTCCAGTTCAATAAAGGTCTTGTGGATTACAGCCCAGGTTTACAATAACTGGCCTTAATACCTTGACGAGTTTGGGAGTTTCATGTTAGTAGCGTCAACTCTCTTGTGCTGAAGACCACCCGATGTGCCCTAGAAAGTAATGTCTTTATCTAATCCAGCAGGGCGAGGGTTAAACCGTAATGCATTGCTACGACGACGTATTCGATCCCAATTTTTACAAAATGCAAAACTGTTCTGTTTTAGGCAAATTTGGAAATTGGGCTTTGGAACAGAATTGCACTATGAATTCTTTTACCTAAATGTTGTCCTTGGGTGTCGTAAAAAATATTGCATATATTATGTATTTCTCCTCCACCACCCGAAATGTTAATGACGGGCCAAACCATGTTTGAAGATCGAGATCGGAGCCAGTTCACTGTTACAAACTCTTGTTTGTATGCTGAAGATCATTATTTGTGTGATACTACCAAGTTGGTAGATGACAGTGCATTTAATTAAACACGTATTCCAACGATAACTTGGTTTATGATAGAATATCAATGAGTTTGGTATTATTTTAGTTGTAATAACAATAATGATGTATGCCAAATTGACATTTGTTTTTCCTCACGAAGTAATGAATTTTGTACTTTATATTGTTGAACCAAAGATGATAATTTAAGAGCTTACTTGACCTATGGTATTTTTTGAAGGATTGTAAATAAATTTAAATATTGTAGCGACAGAATAGTTTTTAAATAATGGTTAAGTCTGACAGTCTATCTGAAGCAATTTTGACACGTGTTGTCTGTCGATTTATTGTACAGTAGGATATTTATGATGTGATCTTGTTACAATAACTTGTCAATTTATTGCAATGATTCTTTTTCTCCAATTAATATTGATAAATTTATTTGAACATGCACATTTATTTACATTTTGTGACATGCTAAATTATCTGGAACTTAATTGTCATTAAATGTTTTGTTAATGTTAGCTTATTCCTTAATAATTATTAACGAAAATGTGTGTGAACTATGTTCGAGGATTCTTAACAACACCCACTATAGCAAGTAAGTCTTTATTAGTAACGAGCAGTTTTCATTGTATATACAGCATTTCTTTAATAGTTCATTTGTACAATAGAGCATTCCTATCAAAGAAAAGATCTGCTGTTTACTCCATCACACTGACAATAACGTTATAGAAAGTATTAACAAATAAGAGTTGAAGAAAGCACTAATGTCTTGACAACATAAGAGTTATAGGAAGCATTAACAAGTAAGGGTTAAAAAAAGCATCAATGTTTTGACAGCATCAGTAAAGCTTGAATTCACAAATTATGTTGCTTGTTTATGTTATCAAAAATGGTATTTTTTAGGAAATTGCATGTACATTTGAATTTGTGATAACCTAATCTGTCTCACTAGATTTTTCTGTTTATAATAGATATGATTATCGCCCTATGGGGGAGCCCTTTATGTACAGCTGTAGAGGATAACAACATAGACTGGACTATTTTATATGTAGCATACCTTCTACATACTGAACATTTGCCATATTTAAGTTAAAGGTATATGTCTTGATGTGTTCATGCCACAGGGGCTCCTCTTAAATGGGAATTTCAATTGTAAATTGTTTTTCTATATTGTTTAAAATTAAGCCTTTCAATAATAATTATGCTTTGATAGACTATAAGTGATATTGATAGTATAGCGTATTGAATATTCACATGGAAAAATTGAATATATATTAGTGTTAAATTATTCTCATTTTTTCCCCACCATTCAAACATCCAACATGATGTATATTTAAAGCTGCTTTTGTCAATCCCTTCATAGGTATGACGAGCATTGTATATCGGTTCAAATCATAACTGTACAGAAAAGTCATTTGCCTAAATTTGTTGTGAAGCGTGATTTGTTTTCAACAATTACAGCTGAAATCTTTATAAGTACACAACATTTTTCATATACATACAAAGCCTGGCATGAAAGTGGAGCTTTTGAGCTGTGAATGTTGAGAATAAGTCTCGACTTTGCCCTGTATTTAAATGAGATTCACTGCCTATGCAAATGGTTGTACAGCTATTGCCAAGATTGATCTAAGTTTGCCTGTACCAAGAATTCGATATGTAAAGTGTAAATACAAAATAAGAACAGTGTATAGAAAGTTCTGTACAAAATCATGGTGAACAACTCATCGTTTGTAAATTTCTCTCATTCAACTACAGTGTTCGCCTCACACACCTTTTCCTTGTAAGCTCCCACCTATTTGTAAAGAGAGAATATATTATATATACATATATATATATCAAATATTTTGTAATGGTTCTGTTCAAAGATCACTTTTGTAACATTATGTGCATAGGATTTCAATGGCCTTAATTTTATAACAAGCTTGTACAAATGTAAAGAAAACACGGTTAGACCGTAGTGTTGTAAAGATACCAACCATCCTGGTGCTATATATAGAGTAAACAGGCTAAGAATCGTAATAGAATTGAAACGTTCAATAATCTTGTACAGGGGTACTCTCGTATGATCGAGGTAAATACCACAATGTAAATTTGAATACTTCACTTCCAAGTACATAACGTTTGTGAATATGGCACACTTCTCAGTGGAACTGCAACCAATGTGTTACCCTCTCGACCCTAAGGCGGAAACATTCACTGTTCACTTCAATACAAGTCCTTGCTTCGCACCCATGTTGAACCGTTGCCCATTCGACCGTGTCTTGGGATACTCGCATGCTAAACGATACTTGACAGATGGTTAAATTGATGTACCATAAATTATTTTATGGGCGTTAGATGAAGCCCTTCCACAAGATGGTTCAGCAACCCATTCCATGAAGGAACTTTTTATTACTGTAGCTCTTGTTGTCAAGTGAACGCTGACGGTTTCTGCCATAGGGTTTGAATGGAAGGGTTTGCCCAAGACGGGAGTCAAGCTGGGAGCATCGCCTTGCCCAGTGTTGTAGGTCAAATGGACAGGCGTCGTAGGTGTACATTATTATTATTTGCCTTTAATCGTGTTGTGCGTGTTTGATATATATACTATTGTAATATTTCCATAAATATTTGCCTAATTTTCCTTTTTTTGTCCTCACCTGTAGTTAGCATTGTGATATATCGTGTGTGAAATAAGTCAATGAATTTAAATAAGCAGATGTAGTTGTATATTATTCTTACTCTTTGTAGATTGACATATGTACAAATGTACATTTTGTAAATCAGAATTCCTGTCTTGCCGACAGTTTTATATATTAAAAATGTGTACAGATATCGGAACAGAATTCATCACGCTCATTTGTACAAATGACACACAACAGATCACCAATGAAATGGAGTGCTTTCAGATTACTTCTAGCTTTTCCACATTTTTCACTCGAATTGGGACCTCGTCTTGTTGATTGTTCAAACCATTCTCTTGACATTGGATTCTTTGTGTATATTAATTTCTTATCATAGACAGAATGTCTTGCAAGGTAGCATTTTTGGTTGTAACATATCGTTAGTCATGTTCTAATCAACACTTCCTTCTTTTCTTTTCTTTTTTATACAATATACAAAGTACCTGTAAAGACATCTTTGTGTATAGTTCTGGAATTCAAACAGAATTTTCACCTTTTGTCATCTTTGAGAATTATCTAGTCACTGTGGAACTAGTATTTGAGGAATTTGTAGTGTTTCATAGATATTTTCATATATCCCTTTCTTCCGTTTCCCGATAATTGCCTGTTAGTTTCGTAATTGTAGATGTTATAAAGTTGATAAATTTGTCATGTTTTATCAGCGAGCACTTTAATGAGACTACATGTGTGTACAAGATGTCCTAATATTATCACTATTGGAATGCCCCAACGAAGGCTTGTGTTCAACATAGACATGTTTAATCGCAAATTTAACATTACGATATCTCAATAACTACTTGCAGTTTTGTACTTTTATTTTACTTACATTACATGTACCAAACCCCATTTGTAAGCTGTAGCGGTATTGGATAGATTTGATGTAGCATTTGCGTATATACAGACTTTTTATTTGTCTTTGTTTTAGGGGTTTTTCCATTCATCCTACCCCTGCATTGTACTGCTCTTCCAATGTAGCTGGGGTATTTTGGTACGATAGTGCTGTTGTTTTTCCTTTCTAGGTACACTATTTGCCTTTAGCTTTTTCCTCTTGACTAGGTATGTTTGCCATTACTCATTATATCATTGTGTGCATGTATGTTTGTAGGATTAGGTACAGAAGGACCGCTCATAACTGTATATTGTCTGATGTGTACTGTATTGTAATGTAATTTAGCTTCTGTATATTTGTCCGATACAAATCATGTATATTTATCAGGTTTTATAACCTATTTAACAGTTGCTGTTTATTATCTTGTAAAAATGTAAGAATCGTTTGGGGAGTTCACCTATACATTGACAAACAAGCTGTAAACAGTCCAAAATTCATCCATAGCATCACGTGTAGTCTTGCCAAATTCTACAGTTCAACCCCACTGTTAGCTTTGGTAAATGTACATGCTGTATAAAGATTGTACAAGTGTAAGAAGCTGTGTTTTGCTATAGACAAAATAAAGTTATATGATTGTCAAGATGTGTTTTCTTCCTATATACTTGAACCAACTTGTATGGACAATGAGAAGATGATGGATGAACCATGGACATGCACAGGTAGATTGACAAAATACTGTATTCTTCAAATTTGGCTGCAAGATTTCAGTTGGTAACTACTGGGGTTCGTTCAAGATCCAATACATTTGAATACACAATACAATATGCTACTTGTCTTGGCTGAACAGGTTCATAGGAAATATTACAGGAAACCAGTCTGCGCATACATTGTTCATTTGCTTCATGGTTTGGGTTATCATACAAAACACTAGGAGGTGCAGACCCTTATTGAAAAGAATGAATACGTATTGCTACATGTGCTGGCTGAACTGCTTCTGTAGCAATACATACGTATTGATATGTATTCTATCTTGAACGCACCTCGAATTACTCTTTCATAGACGTCCAGTTCGAAGTTGTTTTGTATATTTGAGAATGGATACTTTGATCATCAGTTGGTACTTAAGCACGGACTGACTAATGTTGCAAAATAATAATGGTCTTATTTCGAGGATGAAGGATGGTATTCCAGTGATCTAGAACCATCAAATAGAAGAAATCGAATGTTTTACAAGCAGGGCATTTTAACGTTATAGACTGTTTTACATGAATAACATTGTACACTGTATTGCATGATAAAATAGTTAAAAGTACGAGGAGCTGGTCTCATCAACAGGCTCCGATAGTAGCCGTTTATCAGCCAGTTACCAAGGATATTGTCTTTATATCGCAGCTTCAATTAAGTTCTATAATATCGCTTGAACAATGATGTAGCAGACTGTACTGGGTACTCAATGTGTGAATAGTAATGCTTAAATACAGATCAATTGCACAATATTGCGTTTTTGTCCATGCATGTATGGATATCAACGCTTGCAATCGCGCGTTATCTGTGCATATGTTGTCTGGGCACCTGCATTTAGAACAAATACACTAGCAATCACAACCTCATTAAGGGATATTTATGGGAAGAATTTTATGAATCTGCATAGTAGATGGGTTAGTCCTTTGTGCTTGAAAATAACAGTAAAATTTGAGCATCCCACTATTACATGCATTTTTATTTTACATAAAAACATACTGGAACATTTGTCACTTTACTCAACAATTAGGACAACTAATTGAAAATACACAATGAAGTTTCTTACTTCCAGTTAGTAATTCCCATTGTTCATTGAAAAAATTACCGTGGTCTTTTATTAGCCTTGTTGGCGCAGTCGGTAGCATACATGGATCATTATTTACAAAACATCTTAATTGAAAGTAGTTCCAAATTATGCTTTTACTGGGCCGTAGCTATATATGGGGCATACATGTAGTCCTCGAAAAACCAAGCTATTGTGACTCCACTACCTTCTGTCACATACCCTGGGAACTCTGCCTATTCAGAACTCCGTTTTTGTTTAGCGAGCATCACTGTGAATAATTAAAAAGTTACCAACATGGATTGGTCGCTATATTTAGAGC